>CAJHNH020005535.1:0-20331 GCA_905116865.2 Candidula unifasciata
ATTCAGATCTGACACCATCGGAAGTTTGTATTCTAACCAGCTCTTGTTTCAAACTGAATCAGAAAACTTGCAGAACACGGCTTTAGACTGAGACGCTGATCGGATGCTGGTTGTGCCTGGAAATGCTTTTCACGATTCAGATCGTTCACCAGAATTTCATACCATAAGAAGTTTTTGTATTCTTCTCCAGCTTCTTGCTCAAACTGAATCAGAACTTGCAGAAACGGCTTAGTCCCAGACGCTGATCGGATGCTGGTTGGCCTGGAAATGCTTCAAACGATTCAGATCTGACACTATAAGAAGTTTTGTATTCTTCTCCAGCTCTTGCTCAAACTGAATCAGAACTTGCAGAAACGGCTTAGCCAGACGCTGATCGGATGTCTGGTTTGGCATGGAAATGCTTTAAACGATTCAGATCTGACACCATAAGAAGTTTTGTATTCTTCCAAACTCTTGCTCAAACTGAATCAGAACTTGCAGAAACGGCTTAGCCAGACGCTGATCGGATGCTGGTTGGCCTGGAAATGCTATAAACGATTCAGATCTGACACCATAGAAGTTTTGTATTCTTCTCCAGCTCTTGCTCAAACTGAATCAGAACTTGCAGAAACGGCTTAGCCAGACGCTGATCGGATGCTGGTTGGGCCTGGAAATGCTCAAACGATTCAGATCTGACACTATAAGAAGTTTTGTATTCTTCTCCAGCTCTTGCTCAAACTGAATCAGAACTTGCAGAAACGGCTTAGCCAGACGCTGATCGGATGCTGGTTTGGCCTGGAAATGCTCCAAACGATTCAGGATCTGACACTATAAGAACTTTTGTATTCTATCAGAACTTGCAGAAACGGCTTAGCCAGACGCTGATCGGATGCTGGTTGGGCCTGGAAATGCTTCTAAACGATTCAGATCTGACACCATAAGAAGTTTTTGTATTCTTCTCTCAAGCTCTTGCTCAAACTGAATCAGAACTTGCAGAAACGGCTTAGCCAGACGCTGATCGGATGCTGGTTGGCCTGGAAATGCTTCAAACGATTCAGATCTGACACCATAAGAAGTTTTGTATTCTTCCCAAGCTCTTGCTCAAACTGAATCAGAACTTGCAGAAACGGCTTAGACATACGCTGATCGGATGCTGGTTGGGCCTGGAAATGCTCCAAACGATTCAGATCTGACACTATAAGAAGTTTTGTATTCTCAAACTGAATCAGAACTTGCAGAAACGGCTTAGCCAGACGCTGATCGGATGCTGGTTGGGCCTGGAAATGCTCCAAACGATTCAGATCTGACACCATAAGAAGTTTTGTATTCTTCTCCAGCTCTTGCTCAAACTGAATCAGAACTTGCAGAAACGGCTTAGCCAGACGCTGATCGGATGCTGGTTGTGCCTGGAAATGCTTCAAACGATTCAGATCTGTCACCATAAGAAGTTTTGTATTCTTCTCCAGCTCTTGCTCAAACTGAATCAGAACTTGCAGAAACGGCTTAGCCAGACGCTGATCGGATGCTGGGTTGGGCCTGGAAATGCTCCAAACGATTCAGATCTGACACCATAAGAAGTTTGTATTCTTCCCAAGCTCTTGCTCAAACTGAATCAGAACTTGCAGAAACGGCTTAGCCAGACGCTGATCGGATGCTGGTTGGCCTGGAAATGCTTCAAACGATTCAGATCTGTCACCATAAGAAGTTTTGTATTCTTCTCCAGCTCTTGCTCAAACTGAATCAGAACTTGCAGAAACGGCTTAGCCAGACGCTGATCGGATGCTGGTTGGGCCTGGAAATGCTCCAAACGATTCAGATCTGACACCATAAGAAGTTTTGTATTCTTCTCCAGCTCTTGCTCAAACTGAATCAGAACTTGCAGAAACGGCTTAGCCAGACGCTGATCGGATGCTGGTTGGGCCTGGAAATGCTCCAAACGATTCAGATCTGACACCATAAGAAGTTTTGTATTCTTCTCCAGCTCTTGCTCAAACTGAATCAGAACTTGCAGAAACGGCTTAGCCAGACGCTGATCGGATGCTGGTTGGGCTGGAAATGCTCCAAACGATTCAGATCTGACACTATAAGAAGTTTTGTATTCTTCTCCAGCTCTTGCTCAAACTGAATCAGAACTTGCAGAAACGGCTTAGCCAGACGCTGATCGGATGCTGGTTGGGCCTGGAAATGCTCCAAACGATTCAGATCTGACACCATAAGAAGTTTTGTATTCTTCCCAAGCTCTTGCTCAAACTGAATCAGAACTTGCAGAAACGGCTTAGCCAGACGCTGATCGGATGCTGGTTGGGCCTGGAAATGCTTCAAACGATTCAGATCTGTCACCATAAGAAGTTTTGTATTCTTCTCCAGCTCTTGCTCAAACTGAATCAGAACTTGCAGAAACGGCTTAGCCAGACGCTGATCGGATGCTGGTTGGGCCTGGAAATGCTCCAAACGATTCAGATCTGACACCATAAGAAGTTTTGTATTCTTCCCGAGCTCTTGCTCAAACTGAATCAGAACTTGCAGAAACGGCTTAGCCAGACGCTGATCGGATGCTGGTTGGGCCTGAAATGCTCCAAACGATTCAGATCTGACACTATAAGAAGTTTTGTATTCTTCCCAGCTCTTGCTCAAACTGAATCAGAACTTGCAGAAACGGCTTAGCCAGACGCTGATCGGATGCTGGTTGGGCCTGGAAATGCTCTAAACGATTCAGATCTGACACCATAAGAAGTTTTGTATTCTTCTCCAAGCTCTTGCTCAAACTGAATCAGAACTTGCAGAAACGGCTTAGCCAGACGCTGATCGGATGCTGGTTGGGCCTGGAAATGCTTCAAACGATTCAGATCTGACACCATAAGAAGTTTTGTATTCTTCCCCAGCTCTTGCTCAAACTGAATCAGAACTTGCAGAAACGGCTTAGCCAGACGCTGATCGGATGCTGGTTGGGCCTGGAAATGCTCCAAACGATACAGATCTGACACTATAAGAAGTTTTGTATTCTTTCTCCAGCTCTTGCTCAAACTGAATCAGAACTTGCAGAAACGGCTTAGCCAGACGCTGATCGGATGCTGGTTGGGCCTGGAATGCTCCAAACGATACAGATCTGTCAACAGAAGAAGTTTGTGTTCTTTTCCAGCTCTTGCTCAAACTGAATCAGAACTTGCAGAAATGGCTTAGCTAGACGCTGATCAGATGCTGATTGGGCCTGGAAATGCTCTAAACGATTCAGATCTGACACCATAAGAAGTTTTGTATTCTTCCCAAACTCTTGCTCAAACTGAATCAGAACTTGCAGAAACGGCTTAGCCAGACGCTGATCGGATGCTGGTTGGGCCTGGAAAAATGCTTCAAACGATTCAGATCTGACACATATAAGAAGTTTTGTATTCTTCTCGAGCTCTTGCTCAAACTAAATCAGAACTTGCAGAGACGTCTTAGCCAGACCCTTATCGGATACTGGTTGGGCCTGGAAATGCTCCAAACGATTCAGATCTGACACCATAAGAGTTTTGTATTCTTCCTAAACTCTTGCTTAAATTGAATCAGAACTTGCAGAAACGGCTTAGCCAGACGCTGATCGGATGCTGGTTGGGCCTGGAAATGCTCTAAACGATTCAGATCTGACACCATAAGAAGTTTTGTATTTTTCCCAGCTCTTGCTCAAACTGAATCAGAACTTGCAGAAACGGCTTAGCCAGACGCTGATCGGATGCTGGTTTGGCCTGGAAATGCTTCAAACGATTCAGATCTGACACCATAAGAAGTTTTGTATTCTTCTCCAGCTCTTGCTCAAACTGAATCAGAACTTGCAGAAACGGCTTAGCCAGACGCTGATCGGATGCTGGTTGGGCCTGGAAATGCTTCAAAACGATTCAGATCTGACACTATAAGAAGTTTTGTATTCTTCTCCAGCTCTTGCTCAAACTGAATCAGAACTTGCAGAAACGGCTTAGCCAGACGCTGATCGGATGCTGGTTGGGCCTGGAAATGCTCCAAACGATTCAGATCTGACACCATAAGAAGTTTTGTATTCTTCTCAAAGCTCTTGCTCAAACTGAATCAGAACTTGCAGAAACGGCTTAGCCAGACGCTGATCGGATGCGGTTGATCGGAAATGCTCAAACGATTCAGATCTGACACCTAAGAAGTTTTGTATGCTTCAAACGCTCTTGCTCAGAACTGAATCAGAACTTGCAAACGGCTTAGCCAGACGCTGATCGGATGCTGGTTGGGCCTGGAAATGCTTCAAACGATTCAGATCTGACACCATAAGAAGTTTTGTATTCTTCTCAAGCTCTTGCTCAAACTGAATCAGAACTTGCAGAAACGGCTTAGCCAGACGCTGATCGGATGCTGGTTGGGCTGGAAATGCTCTAAACGATTCAGATCTGACACCATAAGAAGTTTTGTATTCTTCTCCCAGCTCTTGCTCAAACTGAATCAGAACTTGCAGAAACGGCTTAGCCAGACGCTGATCGGATGATGCTGGTTGGGCCTGGAAATGCTTCAAACGATTCAGATCTGACACTATAAGAAGTTTTGTATTCTTCTCCAGCTCTTGCTCAAACTGAATCAGAACTTGCAGAAGCCTTGCTGATCATAGCCAGACGCTGATCGGATGCTGGTTGGGCCTGGAAATGCTCCAAACGATTCAGATCTGACACCATAAGAAGTTTTGTATTCTTCCAGCTCTTGCTCAAACTGAATCAGAACTTGCAGAAACGGCTTAGCCAGACGCTGATCGGATGCTGGTTGGGCCTGGAAAAATGCTCAAACGATTCAGATCTGACACCATAAGAAGTTTTCGGATTCTTCTCCAGCTCTTGCTCAAACTGAATCAGAACTTGCAGAAACGGCTTAGCCAGACGCTGATCGGATGCTGGTTGGGCCTGGAAATGCTCTAAAACGATTCAGATCTGACACCATAAGAAGTTTTGTATTCTCTTCCTCAAACTCTTGCTCAAACTGAATCAGAACTTGCAGAAACGGCTTTAGCCAGACGCTGATCGGATGCTGGTTGGGCCTGGAAATGCTGCTCAAACGATTCAGATCTGACACCATAAGAAGTTTTGTATTCTTCTCCAGCTCTTGCTCAAACTGAATCAGAACTTGCAGAAACGGCTTAGCCAGACGCTGATCGGATGCTGGTTGGGCCTGGAAATGCTTCAAACGATTCAGATCTGACACCATAAGAAGTTTTGTATTCTTCTCCAGCTCTTGCTCAAACTGAATCAGAACTTGCAGAAACGGCTTAGCCCAGACGCTGATCGGATGCTGGTTGGGCCTGGAAATGCTCCAAACGATTCAGATCTGACACCATAAGAAGTTTTGTATTCTTCTCCAGCTCTTGCTCAAACTGAATCAGAACTTGCAGAAACGGCTTAGCCAGACGCTGATCGGATGCTGGTTGGGCCTGAAATGCTTCAAACGATTCAGATCTGACACTATAAGAAGTTTTGTATTCTTCTCCAGCTCTTGCTCAAACTGAATCAGAACTTGCAGAAACGGCTTAGCCAGACGCTGATCGGATGCTGGTTGGGCCTGGAAATGCTCAAACGATTCAGATCTGACACTATAAGAAGTTTTGTATTCTTCTCCAGCTCTTGCTCAAACTGAAATCAGAACTTGCAGAAACGGCTTAGCCAGACGCGACGCTGATCGGATGCTGGTTGGGCCTGGAAATGCTCCAAACGATTCAGATCTGACACCATAAGAAGTTTTGTATTCTTCTCCAGCTCTTGCTCAAACTGAATCAGAACTTGCAGAAACGGCTTAGCCAGACGCTGATCGGATGCTGGTTGGCCTGGAAATGCTCCAAACGATTCAGATCTGACACATAAGAAGTTTTGTATTCTTCTCCAGCTCTTGCTCAAACTGAATCAGAACTTGCAGAAACGGCTTAGCCAGACGCTGATCGGATGCTGGTTGGCCTGGAAATGCTCAAACGAAACGATTCAGATCTGACACCATAAGAAGTTTTGTATTCTTCTCCAGCTCTTGCTCAAACTGAATCAGAACTTGCAGAAACGGCTTAGCCAGACGCTGATCGGATGCTGCTTGGGCCTGAAAATGCTCCAAACGATTCAGATCTGACACTATAAGAAGTTTTGTATTCTTCTCCAGCTCTTGCTCAAACTGAATCAGAACTTGCAGAAACGGCTTAGCCAGACGCTGATCGGATGCTGGTTGGGCCTGGAAATGCTCCAAACGATTCAGATCTGACACCATAAGAAGTTTTGTATTCTTCTCCAGCTCTTGCTCAAACTGAATCAGAACTTGCAGAAACGGCTTAGCCAGACGCTGATCGGATGTTGGTTGGGCCTGGAAATGATCCAAAACGATTCGGATCTGACACCATAAGAAGTTTTGTATTCTTCTCCAGCTCTTGCTCAAACTGAATCAGAACTTGCAGAAACGGCTTAGCCAGACGCTGATCGGATGCTGGTTGGGCCTGGAAATGCTTCAAACGATTCAGATCTGACACCATAAGAAGTTTTGTATTCTTCTCCAGCTCTTGCTCAAACTGAATCAGAACTATCAGAAACGGCTTAGCCAGACGCTGATCGGATGCTGGTTGGGCCTGAAAATGCTCCAAACGATTCAGATCTGACACTATAAGAAGTTTTTGTATTCTTCTCAAGCTCTTGCTCAAACTGAATCAGAACTTGCAGAAACGGCTTAGCCAGACGCTGATCGGATGCTGGTTGGGCCTGGAAAATGCTCTCAAACGATTCAGATCTGACACCATAAGAAGTTTTGTATTCTTCTCCAGCTCTTGCTCAAACTGAATCAGAACTTGCAGAAACGGCTTAGCCCAGACGCTGATCGGATGCTGGTTGGCCTGGAAATGCTTCAAACGATTCAGATCTGACACCATAGAAAGTTTTGTATTCTTCTCCAGCTCTTGCTCAAACTGAATCAGAACTTGCAGAAACGGCTTAGCCAGACGCTGATCGGATGCTGGTTGGGCCTGGAAATGCTCTAAAACGATTCAGATCTGACACCTATAAGAAGTTTTGTATTCTTCTCCAGCTCTTGCTCAAACTGAATCAGAACTTGCAGAAACGGCTTAGCCAGACGCTGATCGGATGCTGGTTGGCCTGGAAAATGCTCCAAACGATTCAGATCTGACACCATAAGAAGTTTTGTATTCTTCTCCAGCTCTTGCTCAAACTGAATCAGAACTTGCAGAAACGGCTTAGCCAGACGCTGATCGGATGCTGGTTGGGCCTGGAAATGCTCCAAACGATTCAGATCTGACACCATAAGAAGTTTTTTGTATTCTTCTCCAGCTCTTGCTCAAACTGAATCAGAACTTGCAGAAACGGCTTAGCCAGACGCTGATCGGATGCTGGTTGGGCCTGAAAATGCTCCAAACGATTCAGATCTGACACCATAAGAAGTTTTGTATTCTTCTCCCAGCTCTTGCTCAAACTGAATCAGAACTTGCAGAAACGGCTTAGCCAGACGCTGATCGGATGCTGGTTGGGCCTGGAAATGCTCCAAACGATTCAGATCTGACACCATAAGAAGTTTTGTATTCTTTCCGAGCTCTTGCTCAAACTGAATCAGAACTTGCAGAAACGGCTTAGCCAGACGCTGATCGAATGCTGGTTGGGCCTGGAAATGCTCCAAACGATTCAGATCTGACACCATAAGAAGTTTTGTATTCTTCTCCAGCTCTTGCTCAAACTGAATCAGAACTTGCAGAAACGGCTTAGCCAGACGCTGATCGGATGCTGGTTGGGCCTGGAAATGCTCCAAACGATTCAGATCTGACACTATAAGAAGAAGTTTTGTATTCTTCTCCAGCTCTTGCTCAAACTGAATCAGAACTTGCAGAAACGGCTTAGCCAGACGCTGATCGGATGCTGGTTGGGCCTGGAAATGCTTCAAACGATTCAGATCTGACACCATAAGAAGTTTTGTATTCTTCTCCAGCTCTTGCTCAAACTGAATCAGAACTTGCAGAAACGGCTTAGCCAGACGCTGATCGGATGCTGGTTGGGCCTGGAAATGCTCCAAACGATTCAGATCTGACACCATAAGAAGTTTTGTATTCTTCTCCAGCTCTTGCTCAAACTGAATCAGAACTTGCAGAAACGGCTTAGCCAGACGCTGATCGGATGTTGGTTGGGCCTGGAAATGCTCCAAACGATTCAGATCTGACACCATAAGAAGTTTTGTTTTCTTCTCCATCTCTTGCTCAAACTGAATCAGAACTTGCAGAAACGGCTTAACCAGGCGCTGATCGGATGCTGGTTTGGCCTGGAAATGCTTTAAACGATTCAAATCTGACACCATAAGAAGTTTTGTATTCTTCTCCAGCTCTTGCTCAAACTGAATCAGCACGTGCAGAAACGGCTTAACCAGACGCTGATCGGATGCTGGTTGGGCCTGAAAATGCTTCAAACGATTCAGATCTGACACCATAAGAAGTTTTGTATTCTTCTCCAGCTCTTGCTCAAACTGAATCAGAACTTTGCAGAAACGGCTTAGCCAGACGCTGATCGGATGCTGGTTGGGCCTGGAAATGCTCCAAACGATTCAGATCTGACACCATAAAGAAGTTTTGTATTCTTTCTCCAGCTCTTGCTCAAACTGAATCAGAACTTGCAGAAACGGCTTAGCCAGACGCTGATCGGATGCTGGTTGGGCCTGGAAATGCTCCAAACGATTCAGATCTGACACCATAAGAAGTTTTGTATCTTCTCCAGCTCTTGCTCAAACTGAATCAGAACTTGCAGAAACTTGCAGACGCTGATCGGATGCTGGTTGGGCCTGGAAATGCGATTTATTCTTCTCCAGCTCTTGCAAACTGAATCAGAACTTGCAGAAACTGACGCTGATCGGATGCTGGTTGGGCATGAAAATGCTCCAAACGATTCAGATCTGACACCATAAGAAATTTTGTATTCTTCTCCAGCTCTTGCTCAAACTGAATCAGAACTTGCAGAAACGGCTTAGCCAGACGCTGATCGGATGCTGGTTGGGCCTGGAAATGCTCCAAACGATATAAGAAGTTTTGTATTCTTCTCCAGCTCTTGCTCAAACTGAATCAGAACTTGCAGAAACGGCTTAGCCAGACGCTGATCGGATGCTGGTTGGGCCTGGAAATGCTCCAAACGATTCAGATCTGACACCATAAGAAGTTTTGTATTCTTCTCCAGCTCTTGCTCAAACTGAATCAGAACTTGCAGAAACGGCTTAGCCAGACGCTGATCGGATGCTGGTTGGGCCTGGAAATGCTCAAACGATTCAGATCTGACACCATAAGAAGTTTTGTATTCTTCTCCAGCTCTTGCTCAAACTGAATCAGAACTTGCAGAAACGGCTTAGCCAGACGCTGATCGGATGCTGGTTGGGCCTGGAAATGCTCAAAACGATCAGATCTGACACTATAAGAAGTTTTGTATTCTTCTCCAGCTCTTGCTCAAACTGAATCAGAACTTGCAGAAACGGCTTAGCCAGACGCTGATCGGATGCTGGTTGGGCCTGGAAATGCTCTCCAAACGATTCAGATCTGACACCATAAGAAGTTTTGTATTCTTCTCCAGCTCTTGCTCAAACTGAATCAGAACTTGCAGAAACGGCTTAGCCAGACGCTGATCGGATGTGGTGGTTGGGCTGGAAATGCTCCAAACGATTCAGATCTGACACTATAAGAAGTTTTGTATTCTTCTCCCAGCTCTTGCTCAAACTGAATCAGAACTTGCAGAAACGGCTTAGCCAGACGCTGATCGGATGCTGGTTGGGCCTGGAAATGCTCCAAACGATTCAGATCTGACACCATAAGAAGTTTTGTATTCTTCTCCAGCTCTTGCTCAAACTGAATCAGAACTTGCAGAAACGGCTTAGCCAGACGCTGATCGGATGCTGGTTGGGCCTGGAAATGCTT
Source organism: Candidula unifasciata (assembly GCA_905116865.2). Lineage (NCBI taxonomy): Eukaryota > Metazoa > Mollusca > Gastropoda > Stylommatophora > Geomitridae > Candidula > Candidula unifasciata. The sequence continues at coordinate 9,881 of CAJHNH020005535.1, forward strand.
CAAACGATTCAGATCTGACACCATAAGAAGTTTTGTATTCTTCTCCAGCTCTTGCTCAAACTGAATCAGAACTTGCAGAAACGGCTTAGCCAGACGCTGATCGGATGCTGGTTGGGCCTGGAAATGCTTCAAACGATTCAGATCTGACACCATAAGAAGTTTTTGTATTCTTCTCCAGCTCTTGCTCAAACTGAATCAGAACTTGCAGAAACGGCTTAGCCAGACGCTGATCGGATGCTGGTTGGGCCTGGAAATGCTCCAAACGATTCAGATCTGACACCATAAGAAGTTTTGTATTCTTTCTCCAGCTCTTGCTCAAACTGAATCAGAACTTGCAGAAACGGCTTAGCCAGACGCTGATCGGATGCTGGTTGGGCCTGAAAATGCTCCAAACGATTCAGATCTGACACTATAAGAAGTTTTTTTATTCTTCTCCAAAACTCTTGCTCAAACTGAATCAGAACTTGCAGAAACGGCTTAGCCAGACGCTGATCGGATGCTGGTTGGGCCTGGAAATGCTCTAAACGATTCAGACCTGACACCATAAGAAGTTTTGTATTCTTCCAAAGCTCTTGCTCAAACTGAATCAGAACTTGCAGAAACGGCTTAGCCAGACGCTGATCGGATGCTGGTTGGGCCTGGAAATGCTTCAAACGATTCAGATCTGACACCATAAGAAGTTTTGTATTCTTCTCCCAGCTCTCTTGCTCAAACTGAATCAGAACTTGCAGAAACGGCTTAGCCAGACGCTGATCGGATGCTGGTTGGGCCTGGAAATGCTCCAAAAGATTCAGATCTGACACTATAAGAAGTTTTGTATTCTTCTCCAGCTCTTGCTCAAACTGAATCAGAACTTGCAGAAACGGCTTAGCCAGACGCTGATCGGATGCTGGTTGGGCCTGGAAATGCTCTAAACGATTCAGATCTGACACCATAAGAAGTTTTGTATTCTTCTCCAGCTCTTGCTCAAACTGAATCAGAACTTGCAGAAACGGCTTAGCCAGACGCTGATCGGATGCTGGTTTGGGCCTGGAAATGCTCAAACGATTCAGATCTGACACCATAAGAAGTTTTTGTATTCTTCTCCAGCTCTTGCTCAAACTGAATCAGAACTTGCAGAAAAACGGCTTAGCCAGACGCTGATCGGATGCTGGTTGGGCCTGAAAATGCTAAAAACGATTCAGATCTGACACCATAAGAAGAAGTTTGTATTCTTCTCCAGCTCTTGCTCAAACTGAATCAGAACTTGCAGAAACGGCTTAGCCAGACGCTGATCGGATGCTGGTTGGGCCTGGAAATGCTCAAAAAACGATTCAGATCTGACACTATAAGAAGTTTTGTATATTCTTCCAAGCTCTCTTGCTCAAACTGAATCAGAACTTGCAGAAACGGCTTAGCCAGACGCTGATCGGATGCTGGTTGGGCCTGGAAATGCTCCAAACGATTCAGATCTGACACCATAAGAAGTTTTGTATTCTTCTCCAGCTCTTGCTCAAACTGAATCAGAACTTGCAGAAACGGCTTAGCCAGACGCTGATCGGATGCTGGTTGGGCCTGGAAATGCTCCAAACGATTCAGATCTGACACCATAAGAAGTTTTTTGTATTCTTCTCCAGCTCTTGCTCAAACTGAATCAGAACTTGCAGAAACGGCTTAGCCAGACGCTGATCGGATGCTGGTTGGGCCTGGAAATGCTCAAACGATTCAGATCTGACACCATAAGAAGTTTTGTATTCTTCTCCAGCTCTTGCTCAAACTGAATCAGAACTTGCAGAAACGGCTTAGCCAGACGCTGATCGGATGCTGGTTGGGCCTGGAAATGCTTCAAACGATTCAGATCTGACACATAAGAAGTTTTGTATTCTTCTCCAGCTCTTGCTCAAACTGAATCAGAACTTGCAGAAACGGCTTAGCCAGACGCTGATCGGATGCTGGTTGGGCCTGGAAATGCTCCAAACGATTCAGATCTGACACTATAAGAAGTTTTGTATTCTTCTCCAGCTCTTGCTCAAACTGAATCAGAACTTGCAGAAACGGCTTAGCCAGACGCTGATCGGATGCTGGTTGGGCCTGGAAATGCTTCAAACGATTCAGATCTGACACCATAAGAAGTTTTGTATTCTTCTCCAGCTCTTGCTCAAACTGAATCAGAACTTGCAGAAACGGCTTAGCCAGACGCTGATCGGATGCTGGTTGGGCCTGGAAATGCTCAAACGATTCAGATCTGACACCATAAGAAGTTTTGTATTCTTCTTCCAGCTCTTGCTCAAACTGAATCAGAACTTGCAGAAACGGCTTAGCCAGACGCTGATCGGATGCTGGTTGGGCCTGAAAATGCTCAAACGATTCAGATCTGACACCATAAGAAGTTTTGTATTCTTCTCCAGCTCTTGCTCAAACTGAATCAGAACTTGCAGAGACGGCTTAGACACGCTGATCGGATGCTGGTTGGGCCTGGAAATGCTCCAAACGATTCAGATCTGACACCATAAGAAGTTTTGTATTCTTCTCCAGCTCTTGCTCAAACTGAATCAGAACTTGCAGAAACGGCTTAGCCAGACGCTGATCGGATGCTGGTTGGGCCTGGAAATGCTTCAAACGATTCAGATCTGACACCATAAGAAGTTTTTGTATTCTTTCTCCAGCTCTTGCTCAAACTGAATCAGAACTTGCAGAAACGGCTTAGCCAGACGCTGATCGGATGCTGGTTGGGCCTGGAAATGCTCTAAACGATTCAGACCTGACACCATAAGAAGTTTTGTATTCTTCTCCAGCTCTTGCTCAAACTGAATCAGAACTTGCAAAAACAGCTTAGCCAGACGCTGATCGGATGCTGGTTGGGCTGGAAATGCTTCAAACGATTATGATCTGACACCATCAGAAGTTTTGTATTCTTCCCAAGCTCTTGCTCAAACTGAATCAGAACTTGCAGAAACGGCTTAGCCAGACGCTGATCGGATGCTGGTTGGGCCTGGAAATGCTCAAACGATTCAGATCTTGCAGAAGTTTTGTATTTTCTCCAGCTCTTGCTCAAACTGAATCAGAACTTGCTGACGGCTTAGCCAGACGCTGATCGGATGCTGGTTGGGCCTGAAAATGCTCAAACGATTCAGATCTGACACCATAAGAAGTTTTTTGTATTCTTCTCAAGCTCTTGCTCAAACTGAATCAGAACTTGCAGAAACGGCTTAGCCAGACGCTGATCGGATGCTGGTTGGCCTGGAAATGCTTCAAACGATTCAGATCTGACACCATAAAGAAGTTTTGTATTCTTCCAAGCTCTTGCTCAAACTGAATCAGAACTTGCAGAAAACGGCTTAGCCAGACGCTGATCGGATGCTGGTTGGGCCTGGAAATGCTTCAAACGATTCAGATCTGACACCATAAGAAGTTTTGTATTCTTCTCCAGCTCTTGCTCAAACTGAATCAGAACTTGCAGAAACGGCTTAGCCAGACGCTGATCGGATGCTGGTTGGGCCTGGAAATGCTCAAACGATTCAGATCTGACACCATAAGAAGTTTTTTGTATTCTTCTCCAGCTCTTGCTCAAACTGATCAGAACTTGCAGAAACGGCTTAGCCAGACGCTGATCGGATGCTGGTTGGGCCTGGAAATGCTCCAAACGATTCAGATCTCTGACACCATAAGAAGTTTTGTATTCTTCTCCAGCTCTTGCTCAAACTGAATCAGAACTTGCAGAAACGGCTTAGCCAGACGCTGATCGGATGCTGGTTGGGCCTGGAAATGCTCCAAACGATTCAGATCTGACACTATAAGAAGTTTTGTATTCTTCTCCAGCTCTTGCTCAAACTGAATCAGAACTTGCAGAAACGGCTTAGCCAGACGCTGATCGGATGCTGGTTGGGCCTGGAAATGCTTCAAACGATTCAGATCTGACACCATAAGAAGTTTTGTATTTTTCTCCAGCTCTTGCTCAAACTGAATCAGAACTTGCAGAAACGGCTTAGCCAGACGCTGATCGGATGCTGGTTGGGCCTGGAAATGCTCTAAACGATTCAGATCTGACACCATAAGAAGTTTTGTATTCTTCTCCAGCTCTTGCTCAAACTGAATCAGAACTTGCAGAAACGGCTTAGCCAGACGCTGATCGGATGCTGGTTGGGCCTGGAAATGCTCCAAACGATTCAGATCTGACACCATAAGAAGTTTTTTGTATTCTTCTCCAGCTCTTGCTCAAACTGAATCAGAACTTGCAGAAACGGCTTAGCCAGACGCTGATCGGATGCTGGTTGGGCCTGGAAATGCTTCAAACGATTCAGATCTGACACCATAAGAAGTTTTGTATTCTTCTCCAGCTCTTGCTCAAACTGAATCAGAACTTGCAGAAACGGCTTAGCCAGACGCTGATCGGATGCTGGTTGGGCCTGGAAATGCTCAAACGATTCAGATCTGACACTATAAGAAGTTTTGTATTCTTCTCCAGCTCTTGCTCAAACTGAATCAGAACTTGCAGAAACGGCTTAGCCAGACGCTGATCGGATGCTGGTTGGGCCTGAAAATGCTCAAACGATTCAGATCTGACACATAAGAAGTTTTGTATTCTTCTCCAGCTCTTGCTCAAACTGAATCAGAACTTGCAGAAACGGCTTAGCCAGACGCTGATCGGATGCTGGTTGGGCCTGGAAATGCTCAAACGATTCAGATCTGACACCATAAGAAGTTTTGTATTCTTCTCCAGCTCTTGCTCAAACTGAATCAGAACTTGCAGAAACGGCTTAGCCAGACGCTGATCGGATGCTGGTTGGGCCTGAAATGCTCAAACGATTCAGATCTGACACCATAAGAAGTTTTGTATTCTTCTCCAGCTCTTGCTCAAACTGAATCAGAACTTGCAGAAACGGCTTAGCCAGACGCTGATCGGATGCTGGTTGGGCCTGGAAATGCTCCAAACGATTCAGATCTGACACCATAAAGAAGTTTTTGTATTCTTCTCCAGCTCTTGCTCAAACTGAATCAGAACTTGCAGAAACGGCTTAGCCAGACGCTGATCGGATGCTGGTTGGGCCTGGAAATGCTCTAAACGATTCAGATCTGACACCATAAGAAAGTTTTGTATTCTTCTCCAGCTCTTGCTCAAACTGAATCAGAACTTGCAGAAACGGCTTAGCCAGACGCTGATCGGGATGCTGGTTTGGCTGGAAATGCTTCAAACGATTCAGATCTGACACCATTAAGAAGTTTTGTATTCTTCTCCAGCTCTTGCTCAAACTGAATCAGAACTTGCAGAAACGGCTTAGCCAGACGCTGATCGGATGCTGGTTGGGCCTGGAAATGCTCCAAACGATTCAGATCTGACACCATAAGAAGTTTTGTATTCTTCTCAAGCTCTTGCTCAAACTGAATCAGAACTTTGCAGAAACGGCTTAGCCAGACGCTGATCGGATGCTGGTTGGGCCTGGAAATGCTCCAAACGATTCAGATCTGACACATAAGAAGTTTTGTATTCTTCTCCAGCTCTTGCTCAAACTGAATCAGAACTTGCAGAAACGGCTTAGCCAGACGCTGATCGGATGCTGGTTGGGCCTGGAAATGCTCTCAAACGATTCAGATCTGTCACCATAAGAAGTTTTGTATTCTTCTCCAGCTCTTGCTCAAACTGAATCAGAACTTGCAGAAACGGCTTAGCCAGACGCTGATCGGATGCTGGTTGCCTGGAAATGCTCCAAACGATTCAGATCTGACACTATAAGAAGTTTTGTATTCTTCTCCAGCTCTTGCTCAAACTGAATCAGAACTTGCAGAAACGGCTTAGCCAGACGCTGATCGGATGCTGTTTGGCCTGAAATGCTCTCAAACGATTCAGATCTGACACCATAAGAAGTTTTGTATTCTTCTCCAGCTCTTGCTCAAACTGAATCAGAACTTGCAGAAACGGCTTAGCCAGACGCTGATCGGATGCTGGTTGGGCCTGGAAATGCTCTTCAAACGATTCAGATCTGACACCATAAGAAGTTTTGTATTCTCTTCTATCTGTTGCTCAAACTGAATCAGAACTTGCAGAAACGGCTTAACCACACGCTGATCGGATGTTGGTTGGGCCTGAAAATACTCAAACGATTCAGATCTGACACCATAAGAAGTTTTGTATTCTCCAGCTCTTGCTCAAACTGAATCAGGACTTGCAGAAACGGCTTAGCCAGACGCTGATTGATCGGATGCTGGTTGGGCCTGGAAATGCTCCAAACGATTTCAGATCTGACACCATAAGAAGTTTTGTATTCTTCTCCAGCTCTTGCTCAAACTGAATCAGAACTTGCAGAAACGGCTTAGCCAGACGCTGATCGGATGCTGGTTGGGCCTGGAAATGCTCCAAACGATTCAGATCTGACACCATAAGAAGTTTTGTATTCTTCTCCAGCTCTTGCTCAAACTGAATCAGAACTTGCAGAAACGGCTTAGCCAGACGCTGATCGGATGCTGGTTGGGCCTGGAAATGCTTCAAACGATTCAGATCTGACACCATAAGAAGTTTTGTATTCTTCCCCAGCTCTTGCTCAAACTGAATCAGAACTTGCAGAAACGGCTTAGCCAGACGCTGATCGGATGCTGGTTGGGCCTGGAAATGCTTCAAACGATTCAGATCTGACACCATAAGAAGTTTTGTATTCTTCTCCAGCTCTTGCTCAAACTGAATCAGAACTTGCAGAAACGGCTTAGCCAGACGCTGATCGGATGCTGGTTGGGCCTGGAAATGCTCCAAACGATTCAGATCTGACACCATAAGAAGTTTTGTATTCTTCTCCAGCTCTTGCTCAAACTGAATCAGAACTTGCAGAAACGGCTTAGCCAGACGCTGATCGGATGCTGGTTGGGCCTGGAAATGCTCCAAACGATTCAGATCTGACACTATAAGAAGTTTTGTATTCTTCTCCAGCTCTTGCTCAAACTGAATCAGAACTTGCAGAAACGGCTTAGCCAGACCTGATCGGACGCTGATCGATGCAGATCTGACACTATAAAATGCTTTGTAAACGATTCAGATCTTGCTCAAACTATAAGAACTTTTGTATTCGGATGCTCTCCAGCTCTTGCTCAAACTGAATCAGTTTTGAACTTGCAGAAACGGCTTGCAGCCAGACGCTGATCGGATGCTGGTTGGGCCTGGAAATGCTCCAAACATTCAGATCTGACACTATAAGAAGTTTTGTATTCTTCTCAAGCTCTTGCTCAAACTGAATCAGAACTTGCAGAAACGGCTTAGCCAGACGCTGATCGGATGCTGGTTGGGCCTGGAAATGCTCCAAACGATTCAGATCTGACACTATAAGAAGTTTTGTATTCTTCTCCAGCTCTTGCTCAAACTGAATCAGAACTTGCAGAAACGGCTTAGCCAGACGCTGATCGGATGCTGGTTGGGCCTGGAAATGCTCCAAACGATTCAGATCTGACACCATAAGAAGTTTTGTATTCTTCTCCAGCTCTTGCTCAAACTGAATCAGAACTTGCAGAAACGGCTTAGCCAGACGCTGATCGGATGCTGGTTGGGCCTGGAAATGCTCTCAAACGATTCAGATCTGACACCATAAGAAGTTTTGTATTCTTCTCCAGCTCTTGCTCAAACTGAATCAGAACTTGCAGAAACGGCTTAGCCAGACGCTGATCGGATGCTGGTTGGGCCTGGAAATGCTCCAAACGATTCAGATCTGACACCATAAGAAGTTTTGTATTCTTCTCCAGCTCTTGCTCAAACTGAATCAGAACTTGCAGAAACGGCTTAGCCAGACGCTGATCGGATGCTGGTTGGGCCTGGAAATGCTCCAAACGATTCAGATCTGACACCATAAGAAGTTTTGTATTCTTCTCCAGCTCTTGCTCAAACTGAATCAGAACTTGCAGAAACGGCTTAGCCAGACGCTGATCGGATGCTGGTTGGGCCTGGAAATGCTCCAAACGATTCAGATCTGACACTATAAGAAGTTTTGTATTCTTCTCCAAGCTCTTGCTCAAACTGAATCAGAACTTGCAGAAACGGCTTAGCCAGACGCTGATCGGATGCTGGTTGGGGCCTGGAAATGCTCTTCAAACGATTCAGATCTGTCACCATAAGAAGTTTTGTATTCTTCTCCAGCTCTTGCTCAAACTGAATCAGAACTTGCAGAAACGGCTTAGCCAGACGCTGATCGGATGCTGGTTGGGCCTGGAAAATGCTCCAAACGATTCAGATCTGACACCATAAGAAGTTTTGTATTCTTCTCCAGCTCTTGCTCAAACTGAATCAGAACTTGCAGAAACGGCTTAGCCAGACGCTGATCGGATGCTGGTTGGGCCTGGAAATGCTCAAACGATTCAGATCTGACACCATAAGAAGTTTTGTATTCTTCTCCAGCTCTTGCTCAAACTGAATCAGAACTTGCAGAAACGGCTTAGCCAGACGCTGATCGGATGCTGGTTGGGCCTGAAATGCTCCAAACGATTCAGATCTGACACTATAGAAGTTTTGTATTCTTCTCCAGCTCTTGCTCAAACTGAATCAGAACTTGCAGAAACGGCTTAGCCAGACGCTGATCGGATGCTGGTTGGGCCTGGAAATGCTCCAAACGATTCAGATCTGACACTATAAGAAGTTTTGTATTCTTCTCCAGCTCTTGCTCAAACTGAATCAGAACTTGCAGAAAAAAACGGCTTAGCCAGACGCTGATCGGATGCTGGTTGGGCCTGGAAATGCTCCAAACGATTCAGATCTGACACCATAAGAAGTTTTGTATTCTTCTCCAGCTCTTGCTCAAACTGAATCAGAACTTGCAGAAACGGCTTAGCCAGACGCTGATCGGATGCTGGTTGGGCCTGGAAATGCTCTAAACGATTCAGATCTGACACCATAAGAAGTTTTGTATTCTTCCCAAGCTCTTGCTCAAACTGAATCAGAACTTGCAGAAACGGCTTAGCCAGACGCTGATCGGATGCTGGTTGGGCCTGGAAATGCTCCAAACGATTCAGATCTGACACCATAAGAAGTTTTGTATTCTTCTCCAGCTCTTGCTCAAACTGAATCAGAACTTGCAGAAACGGCTTAGCCAGACGCTGATCGGATGCTGGTTGGGCCTGGAAATGCTCCAAACGATTCAGATCTGACACCATAAGAAGTTTTGTATTCTTCTCCAGCTCTTGCTCAAACTGAATCAGAACTTGCAGAAACGGCTTAGCCAGACGCTGATCGGATGCTGGTTGGGCCTGGAAATGCTCTAAACGATTCAGATCTGACACTATAAGAAGTTTTGTATTCTTCTCCAGCTCTTGCTCAAACTGAATCAGAACTTGCAGAAACGGCTTAGCCAGACGCTGATCGGATGCTGTTGGGCCTGGAAATGCTCCAAACGATTCAGATCTGACACCATAAGAAGTTTTGTATTCTTTCCCAAGCTCTTGCTCAAACTGAATCAGAACTTGCAGAAACGGCTTAGCCAGACGCTGATCGGATGCTGGTTGGGCTGGAAATGCTCCAAACGATTCAGATCTGACACCATAAGAAGTTTTGTATTCTTCCCTCCAGCTCTTGCTCAAACTGAATCAGAACTTGCAGAAACGGCTTAGCCAGACGCTGATCGGATGCTGGGTTGGGCCTGGAAATGCTCCAAACGATTCAGATCTGACACCATAAGAAGTTTTGTATTCTTCTCCAGCTCTTGCTCAAACTGAATCAGAACTTGCAGAAACGGCTTAGCCAGACGCTGATCGGATGCTGGTTGGGCCTGGAAATGCTCCAAACGATTCAGATCTGACACTATAAGAAGTTTTGTATTCTTCTCCAGCTCTTGCTCAAACTGAATCAGAACTTGCAGAAACGGCTTAGCCAGGAATCAGAACTTGCACAGAAACGGCTTAGCCAGACGCTAGATCGGATGCTGGTTGGCCTGGAAATGCTCTCAAACGATTCAGATCTGACACAATAAGAAGTTTTGTATTCTTCAGATCAAACTTTGGCAAACTGAATCAGAACTTGCAAAACGGCTTAGCCAGACGCTGATCGGCATTGGGTTGGGCCTGGAAATTGCTCTAAACGATTCAGATCTGTAGACACCATAAAAGAAGTTTTGTATTCTTCTCCGTAAACTCTTGCTCAAAAGGTGAATGAAGCAAGAACTTGCAGAAACGGCTTAGCCAGACGCTGATGATTCGGATGCTGGTTTGGGCCTGGAAATGCTCTAAAACGATTCAGATATTACACTATAAGAACTTTTTTTTGTATTATTCTTCCCGACCAAAGCTCTTGCTCAAACTGAATCAGAACCTGTGCAGAAACGCTGTAGCCAGACGCTGATCGGATGTGGTTGGGCCTGGGAAATGTCAAACTGAACAAACTTGCAGAAAAAAAGGCTTAGCCCGACGCTGATCGGATGCGGTTGGGGGCCCGGAAAGCTCCAAAAAAGATTCAATCTACCTTAGAAGTTTTTTTATTTTTCCAGCTCTTTCTCAAAAAACGAATTTTAAAA
>CAJHNH020005536.1:0-20320 GCA_905116865.2 Candidula unifasciata
TTTTTGTAAGACTCGTTAGTGAAATTTGAGACTGAGACATACGAAATAACAAGAGAAAATTCCGGCGCATAAATTGCTGCAGGGAGAACGATTCTCATCCCTTGCAGATATGGCATACATACAAGGTCTGACAATTAAGTAATGAGACTAATTCCATAACAATTAAAATAGTCAACAGTTGAAGATATAACCTGTATTCAATTCAAAGTAAGCCCTTGTGCAATAATACAGCAAGTGACAAGATCTACAAACACTGGAACGACCTCTGTAGTTCTTCTGTTATGGCGCTTAAAGTCGATGTTATGGCCTTTTGGATGTCATCAATATCGTTAAAGAAGCGTCCTTTCAAATGTAACTTTAATTTTGGGAATATAAATTAGTCACAGTGAGACAAATCTGAGGGAACAGGGTGGATGGTTGAGAAAACGCACTTGTTTTGGGGCCAAACATGCATGTACAAATTACAGGATGTTAAATACAAACCGGCAAGCAATTTTTTTCTTGCCCAAATCTTCCACTAAAATGTTGCAAATTGTCTCTGTATTACCACCAAATTAATCTACCACCATCCTCACAGTCAAACAGCGATCTTCTTGTATCCGTTCTCGGAATTTTGCAAAAGAACAGAAATTAGGCATCCAGGTCTAGTTGCATTAGTAATCATTTCCACACCACTTTTGACTCGTGAATACCAGCTGCAAATCTGTGCACGAGATACAAAATTATCCCCATAAACTTGTTGCATCAATTCAACTGCAGCAATGGCTTGTTTTAAACAGAATTTAATATCAGCTTTTTATTTTTTATTTTGTTGTGTGTGTGCACCATGCTGATAACGTAACAATGCACCTCTGACTAGGTTAACAAAATGGCAACTTGTTTGTTGTCTGCTTATCGGGCAGCGATGGCATTTTCGTCTTAGCCAAAATAAAATCAGTCTCATTACTTAATTGTCGGACCTTGTGTGTGTGTGTGTGTGTGTGTGTGTGTGTGTATATATATATATATATATGTGTGTGTGTGTGTGTGTGTATGTGTGTGCGTGTATGAGTTTGAGTGCATATATGTGTACGTATGAATTGATGTGTACATGTATATAATTGTATGAGGGTGTATTTATGCGTGTGTATGTATGTACGTATATGCGTGTGCTTGTGACTGTGCACGTTTAGACCCCACACCCCCCCCCCCTTCCGCCTTCCCCTAAAAAAAAAGTTTATACATGATGTGTGTATGCATTATTTCATTAAGCATGTTTTGACATAAACATTACATGCATTATTCATACCATGCGGTTGTGGTGTGAAAGATAAGTGCTTAGAAGGGCCGAATGTCAGACGGGCCTACAGGCCTAATTTGTAACAGTTTAAAACAAAAAAAGTGTGTTTGTTCGTTCGTTCGTTCTTTCGTTTTGTTTACCGTTTTCAATTTTTGTTTTGTTTCGTTTTAGCACCTCCAGATTTTCAAGGCAACTCCAGGAACCCCCATTGAACCATTCAGCCACATGCACAGTTATATTGGGGCACCACAAAATGTTTATCAAGTAATATCTAGTTCGATGTGGGTGGGTTTGAATGAGAGAATGAATGCAACACTTATCATTTGTTTTTGCGGTATGACTCATCTCGTTTTTTTTAATATAGCCAAAGGGCTTTAGAAATTAGTCTGAAAGTGGATTTTGCCGTATCTAATCGGACCGCTTTGTTCGTTTTCTTTCTCCGGGTCTCGTAGCTGAAAGTGTGACCATCTCTGCAACTGTAAAAGTCGCATCTTGGATAGGAACCCGACAGTGTAAACATATAATACCCCACTCAAACTCCTATTATGAAGTCCCTCGTATATACTACAATATACTTCAGTAGCGGGCGTTTCCAGATATGCACGCTGAGAACTCCTGCTGTAGACACAGAAAAATAGACATACATCAAGAGAGTATACATTACCGAAATTTACCTAGAAAGTAGTCCTTATCTCCAACATCCATCTTAATTTGCTGCTTAAATTCGGCTAATTTTACCCAATAGCAAATCCCCTTTGTCTTGTTACAAACAGAAAACAATTATTTCTTCAGGGGAATCTACTACAACCCTGAGGATAGACGAATAGTTATTACCCCTGAGGTATTAATTTGCCAATGCATAAGTAGAGAGGGGAACAGACTTGGTGGTGATGTAAATGATTGTCAGTCATCAGCTGGGGATTGGAGTGTTGAATATTCATGGATAAGATAGTTCATGTTCTTGGCGATGAGAATTATCATTATCTAAGGGAGCTGCAGAGTTATGAATTGGAGAGTTGTGTTGGGAGTTGAGTGGGTATGTATGTGTGCATGTTTGTAAGAGTAGCACTGGCGTTAATGTATATGCATTAAGAGAGAGAGAGAGAGAGAGAGAGAGAGAGAGAGAGAGAGAGAGAGAGAGAGAGAGATTATTTTCATCATCATCATCATCAAAATAAGTAATAATCAATTTCGTCATCACCACCACCACCACTACCACTGCCATCGTTACCCTCATCAGTTATCTGTTATCGTGTTTTTTGTTGTTGCTTTTTTGCTACTACGTCATACCCCTCCCCCCTCCCCCCACTAATGCCGCCACTGCCATAGCTATTGCTATTGCTGTTGCTGCTGCTGCTATTACTACTACTACGTCAACAACTGTTATAAGCAACAACGGCTACTGTCTGTCTGTCTGTCTGTCTGTCTGTCTGTCTGTCTGTCTGTCTGTCTGTCTGTCTGTCTGTCTGTCTGTCTGTCTGTCTGTCTGTCTGTCTGTCTGTCTGTCTGTCTGTCTGTCTGTCTGTCTGTCCTTGTCTGTCTACCTGTCTGTCAGTCCATCCGTCTGTCCGTCTGTCTGTGTCTGCCCGTCTGTCAGTCAGTCCGTCTGTCTGTCTGTCTGTCTGTCTATCTGTCTATCTGTCTGTTTGTCTGCTCGTCTGTCAGTCAGTCCATCTGTCCGCCCGTCTACTCGTCCATCTATTCATCTGTTTATTCACTCACCCACCTATCTATTTATTTGTATAATTAACGACGCAATTAAAATACAACAGTGACAGAATGTATCCAGTTACGTGTTACAACCCGCCAGACTGTCCATAATTACACCCGAAAATTGTCAGCAGCGAAAGTAAATTTATCTGTTTTATGGCTCTCTTTATTATCACCTTGAAAATCTTCGTCATCATCATCGTCATCATCATCATCTTCATTATTATTATCATCATCATTGTCTTCGTCGTCATAATCATCATATGCATCATCACTATCGTCGGCATCATTATCGACACTCCATGTGTGGTGGAATGATGTGTGGCTTAACTTGGAATTGAACCTTGTTTGGGCCGACGTCACTCGTCGTGCACTTTGGTCTCCGGTCTATCTGCTCTCGCCACGATTCACTCTCTGGATGTTTGCTGCGACACTGCTCGAACGTCTAGAGTTCATACCACGAACGCCAGTCAGCTTCCGTGTACATGCTGTCAGTTTATTCATTTACTTCTATTCCACAGCTTCCACAATTATTTACACTTCTATCGCTCACGACATATTCAAATACTAGTCATTCTCGCGACCTAAAGACTACATCTTCAAATAACTGCAACCGTTTTCCACATCTTCTGGTGATCAACTGACCACGAGTCTAGCTCGGGCTTTCCCTCGCTTACTCGACTAGCCACAAGTATCTCGTGCTGTCCCTTGTTGCACGAACTTTCTGCTTGCCACAATGTAATCGTGGAGACCATGCAGAGCACCTCATCACATGTGGAGACTTGGGCAACATGCAACATGCAGGTTCTTGAATAAGTCTAAAGTCTAGAGGTGAACGAACAACCATAACTTTCCGCCGGAGTTCACAGCTGGTGAACGAGAAGAATAAGAAGATTATCGAAATCACGATTATCATCATCGTCATCATAACCACGGTTGACATCATCATCTTAATCATCAAGTGATATCCACCTGTGTTGGCGATCAAGCTTCTAGAATGAAATGTGGTAAATTCAAAGTATTTGAGGCAAAGGCGTTGAAAGGTACTGGGATGAGGCGTTGGGATGCAGGGGCGCTGGGAGGCGTGAGTAGATCTAGTGGTATCTTGTCCTACAATTTCAGGGGTCTGGCTGTTGTTAACTTTGGGTTTGATTGTTGTGTTAGATATTTATTAAATCTTAGTACTATTCAAAAGTTACAGTAAAAATGCGGTTTAATTCGGGGGTCCCGTTTTTAGGAGCACCCTATAAGATAGGGAGGGTGGGGAGGTTGTCAACAGTACGGCACAAGCAGCGAGTAACACCAGATGACACTCACTGCCACAAGTCGGATGAGGATCACTAGGGGACAGGTTCTAGAAACCCCATTCAACCCATGGGATTGGTAGGAATATCAAAAACAGCCGGAGAGGGGAATTTACAGCAACCTTTCTTTTTTCTAATTGTACCCCACTAGGACATCACACAAGCGATAAACACCCGGTAACAAAAAGTGACACCATGCGGACAATGATCACTCGTGGAGGGGTGCAAAAAATCCCGTATAGCCATTTAGGCCAACATATTTAGGGCTCCCAGCAAAAGTCAGGATAGGGCTTTAACAAAAATTTAGATGTTTATTTAATTACGGTAACGGAAAACTGCTTCCCATATGAATGCCCCACTCAGAAAATGGTGTAAAAAAAAATCTGAGCAACAAAATTTGAACAGGTGTTGTTCATACAAGTCATTAAATTGAATTAAGAGGAATATAAAATAATGCGTAGACAATTATAGTAACTTACAAATAAAAATTAAAAAAATTAGTTGCGCATCCTTTACAGGACGTTGCAGAACCAACTCCAGCACTTTCTGGCTGTTATGGTTTTTCTAGGCAAATTTACGTCTAGTAGTTTGTCATTGCTCACTGGACGGTCGGCTCTCGGTACCCCGGTCGAAACCATCGCAAGACAAACCGTCCGCAGCAGGGATCGAACCCGGCACCCCGACATTACGAAGAGTGTTCGCAACGCCTATGCAACAGACGCCACATACATATAAATTATATTACTTCAATAAAATCAACAAAACAGTTTAAAAATGAAGATTGAAGTTACGTCCCTTTTCATAAAAAAAGGGAAATAACTTGAACACAGGCGAATAATCGTGTTTTTTTTTAAAGACAAAACAGGGGATTGGAAGTATATATGTTGTATATTTAAAGCTGGTTATAGAGGTGTGTGTCAGCTAGGGCTCGGAAACCATCATCATCATTCATGTCTTCTCAACTTTTTTTTAACCGTGGTTTTCTTAAATATTAGGTAACACTAAACAGTTTGAAAGTAGCGTTATGTCCCTTTAACAGGGTAACATATTTCCTTGTAATCCAGCGTACATTTCTGTTATGTTGGTTTCTCACATAAAGAGGTAGATAGTTAGATGCACATAAGAGATCGATAGACATGTGTACATACATTTATATATAAAACTAGAGGTTCATAGATTCGAATAGATAGCGATACAATTATCAAAGGAACAGTTATTCATACTTTAAAAAAGATACAATTATCCGAATTTATAGAGACTGACAGACAGTTATACATTTATATACAATAGTTACATTTTGTTGACAATATATCCTTACGTCCTTTATAGGACGTAAGTTTTTATTTGAAGCCCCACTCTGGCTTTTGCCAGGGGCCGCAATATAGGCAGGCCATAAATATGGCCAATTGTCTGAACGCGGTTTCTGGGACCTCTCCACGGTGATCCTCATCCACATGGTGGCACTTTGTGTCATCGGGTGTTTGTCGCTTGTGTGATGTCCTGGTGGGGTAGAAAGCCAGTCAGTCATATACAAGGGTTATTCACACTTTATAACATACACAAATACAGACACATAACAAATGTTTCTATTTTATATTTTGTTATACATACTAAATCAAAGTCGGCGTAGACATCTTCTCTTTTTAAGGGGCCAGAGGACTGCGTGGTCTCGAGGTATGGTTTCCACCTCGAGTGCTAGCGGTCTAGGGTTCAGGCTCCGGTGATGGCTGCGAGTTTGTTTATTTATGTGGACTCTTAGTAATTTCTCCCGGTCTCTGGGTATTGAGATCAGACACCCGTGTGTACTGTTGCGCACATGAAAAAATCTTTTGGCAGTTGGAAATCAAAGAGAGTAGCCTAACGGCGCTACCTGGGCGAAGTTTGGAGTTAAGAATCTACCCGAAATATTTAAGGATCCTCGCCTGTGGTTCGTAGCCCGTGCACTGACCTGAGCTACTTCGGACTCAGACTTGAAGTCGAGTTAGAAGTAGAACAGAGCACTAATGGATAACCACACGTGTGCCATGATGTTGATCCATTGTTCAAACCTCTTTATAAGTGGCCAAAACTTCTATCAGCTTTGTCTAGGTAGGTAATAAGGCTGTTGTGCTGGCAGTCTCAAAGTGTCGGGTAGCGTTAAAAGCATCGTCTGGGTTGTTGTTGGTGGGGAGGCTCTCTCTGATGTCAGTGTCAGCATACAGTTCGGTAAACGTATTTGTAGGCTGGTAACAGGGAATGGTTGGCATCTCCAGTCGATTAAACTCTGTCAGGATCTCAGTCTTTAGGTCAATTACTAGAAGATTCAGTGTCACTTGTTTTGGTAGGAAACAGGGCATCTGACTCGCCAAAGATAGGTCTCAAATGAAATGTGGTTTTCCCGGAATTGACCAAGACCAAAACAAATTTTAAGCTAGCGCCCAAGGGTTTCAACAATGCGTCGCTTTTAGTCATGTACACCCATTAAGCCAGGACTGTTGACATCTTCAGTGTATTTATGTAATCGGTAGTAAGAAGGTGGTCTGCACTCGATTAGTTTATGTACTCATTCCGAGCTTGTAGAACCAGATTAAACTCAACATGCCAGGAATAGCTTTGCTGATTAATTGCGAAACGAGGAGCCAAACGATTCGGTCATTGACGTGTTGTCTATATGACGACAAAAATGGCAGTGAAACTAGGTCATACTACCGCCGCGGCATTTAATCAGTGTAAATTTAAAAAATAACGTACAGTGCACAAGTGCTGTTCTGTAAGTATTGTAGGGCACAATTGTTGTAACTGAAAAGTCTGGTAGATAAAACGTATAATGTCGAGATGGATGGGCGAGAGCTCGAAGAAGTCAAAATAGTTGAAACCCCTGATCCTATTGTAGTACAGACCAATCCTATGTGAATCCGGCATGTCGCTAGTGTCCGTGTTGATGACAAAACCTGCGGTCTGGTTGCGGTCGAAATGTTTAGGTAGCTGATTACGGGCCAAAACATGTACGTGATCAGCTAATAGCATTTGGCTTATCTATTGTTTAGTCCTTCATAGTCATAGACATAGTTTAGTAGTACTTGATGCGTCTTGGAAATTTTGAGTACATAGTCTTGTTTAGCGTAGACTAAAAGTTATGGTTAGAGTGTGAAGGTGGAAAACTTAAAATCTAAAGACAACGCCTCTGAGCGGGGCATATCAAACTGGTACCCGTCCAATAGGCACAGAGAGCGTAACAATTCGTATAATGTCTGTATTCAGTATCATTTCTGGCATCTTTACCATAGCTTTTATAGTGCCGAAAACTAGTGATTATTTTTAGTCTGGTGTTAACGGTTTACTGGATACACTACGACCATCTACACTCACGTTGAAATACCTTTAACCACAGTGTTACAAATTAAAGAGGCTGGTCTTGTAGGAGCAGTTAAAGGCCACATAACTACATAGTCCGATTACTAGTTCTGTGGGCACCTGGCTCAGAAGTAGATTGTTTTGGATGTGATACAACATTCCTTTTGGTTTAGAAATGGTTTTCAGATTCATTCGTTTCAAAGAATATTTAGCATTGGTCTTGGTTTAGGCTTCCTCATGGGGGAGAGAGATGGCCGGAGTTAATTTAGCTTTTCAAAACATCAGACTAGCGTGCGTTACAATAAATTTATAATCAACGTCGGCAACGTGAGCTATAAAATTAAAAAGATTTTAGAAATTGTAAGTTTAATCTATAGTCTACACAATTTGACATGTAGCGGGTTTGAGCAAAGATGTCAGCGTGTAAGTGCCTTATTATAACAATTTCTTGACTGACTTAGGCTAATTGTCGACGTATTTTAAGACATTTGTTACCACCAACTTGAGTATCATCCATAAAACCCTAGGTTTCGCTGAGATACATGGCAGCAAAAAGAGGTCCCTATTTAGCATCTTTACTTAATTCAACGCGGCTTTCAAGTACGCTCTATACTGATATGTATTTTCACTCTTGGTGATCAATGTATCGCTGTATCGCTGAGAAAACGTCGGCTTGAGAAAATAAATTGTGCATGCAATAGTTGACGGGTGCCACAGCGACGTCTAGTGGTATAATGTCGCCGTTGCTTGAAGTGACTTTGGATCTAACATGTAAAAAAAAAGTGATGAAAAGATCCAAGTATTCTTCACTGCTTCCGGAGATAGAACACTCTATAGGAGCTCTGATGTTAGCGATGCCAGTGGATATATTTCCACAAACTGTCCTCCTCAACAGCTTTTTGTGTTGTTACTACGCTAAACAAATCCAAACCTGAGTGAAACATCCACACGAACTAGGATAAATCAGAGACATTATCAAAGATATCCACGACTTCTTTTTCTTCTAGAATAGCTTGAGTTTTTGAAGACGACGAAATATTTTACTTAGAGGTTTCCCAGGTGGCCCTGTGGGTATTCTCGGAACCAGGCTGCCTGATTGGATGCCGGCCATACGTCCAAAAGCTCTTTAAAGTAACCTTTCTCCTGCTTCCTTGCCGGGTTCTCTAAACGAGTCTTGAACGTTCCAACCAGCTAAAGCTTCGTGGGCGATTTGCAAACCTGTACCCTCTCCTAGCAGTGTCTTACTGCCTGTCTTTAACCGAGGAAGAACCATGTAACTTAAACCGCTGAAGAAACTACTAAAACCCCGTCCGCACTGACTTCTCCCACCAATAAATACTGGCAAGCTGTGCCCGCATGGTTGCATAAAAGTCTTCATACATTTTAGGACTTTGAAGTAAACCTGTCGCCCCGTTATTCTAGCTTGAAATGTTTCCGGTTCTAAAATGTAACGTCACCACCGAAGTTCGACTCTTGAATGGGATCGTTTTACCTGTTTTGGCTGTTAAAAGGATTTCTACATAAGTCACACTGAAAAGTGAATCGCCAATGTCGATATATATATATATATATATATATATATATATATATATATATATATATATATATATATATATATATATATAATATATATATATATATATATATATATATATATATATATATATATATATATATATGTCACAACCCTATAAGTACAGTCAGTGTACCACACCGTAAGGTGTGCGTGTTGAGGTGACACCCCAGGGTTGACACAAAGGTCAGGGCCGTGACTGGTCAAGTCTGTTCTGTGATTGCACGGTGAAACCAGCGCTTAGGATAAAGCGTTTGGCCATGGCAAGAAAGAGTGAACGTTGTTGGAGACAAGTCGACAGCACGACCGCGGTTGGAACTGAGCTGGACCGGGGTCAAGAGACACGAGGTGGAGTGAACAATGGACATTCGGTGTGCGACGGGCAGAGAGAGAGAGAGAGAGAGTAGACGTTTAGCAAGACAGTGATAGGATATTAAAGTTAGGATATTTCTGTTAGTGACTGGATAGTTTATGTACAGTGTTCTGTTAGAATAGGATAGTTTTTGTGTAGTGTATTTAACTGGTACCAGGTAGCGTGTTGTTCCATAAGAAGTGAATAGGTTCTAGTTACTTCTGACCAGTTAAATCAGTTGTGTACATGTTCTGTGAGAGAACGTCTAACCTTGGCACTCTGACTCTGCACTGGACAGAGGCTGTGACAGTTGGATTGGGTCAGCGTGGCGATAGAAAAGAGCTCGTGCTGTTGTTTGTACACCAGGAGATTGCTTGTGGAACGTACTGGGAGCGAGGCGACTGTAAAGCTCGTTCGGCCAGAGAGTCCAGGCAATAGGTGGCTACACAGCGGGAAGTCAACTGTCTATTGTATTACCTGTACTTACAATAAAGATTGTCGTGTGTGCTCTTTGTGCGTTCGGGTTCAGTGTGTGTCTAAGGTTAGTCTGTCTGTCATAGGCCCAGTTACGAGCCACAGACCAGCAAGGTCACCCAGAGGTCTGTTACAATATATATATATATAAAAAACCACAAACTGAGAAAGGATTACGACTTCAGGTCGCGGTCGTAGTTTACTGAACCAAGGCAAGGGTCGTCCGAAGGTCTGAAGCTGGGTTCTACATTGATATCTAAGATGGTAATTGCACCCACCTCGTCTTCTTATTTCATAACACTTGTTTTCATAACGCCGAAGTTGTTGGTTGGCTTTTCAATTGTTCACTGAGTCCGGATAACCAAACCACTTGACTAAATATTCTTTACCACCTCTGATGCCTCGTCTATATTTTTTATAATATGCTCGATTCGATACATTTCCTTGTCACCAACTTTCTGTATGTCCTCTTTTTAAAACGAATCCCGTAGCTCCTCATCAGAATCCTCTTTCAACACATAAGTTATCGTCTTGGTCCTGTGAATACGACTTACTATAAACAATTCGTCAGTCCACGCTGGCTTATAACCTTTCTTGAATGTCTTTTTGGCCTGAGCGAGTCTATACGATCCCCTTCTATAAACACATGTTCTTCTGTGACATCAGCCTTTGCATACAACGTTCGCCATACCTCTTCCTGTTTACTGAGGTTGGTTGGGCTGGTGCCATACTTTTTGGTGGTTGACACAGGTTAAAATCGGACATCTCTTGAAATGTCGGCATACCCGTTTATGCAGAGTATACGCATCTTGATGATTTAGTCACTCTTTGACATTTTTAGCCTTTATTTTGGTATGGCGTTTCAAGACCACATCTGCACTATACGCATGCGGTTGTCTCTGGTCGCAGTAAAGTTTTTCTTAGTGACACAGCCATTTTTCTCACCATGGTATAGATATTCGACGACGATACCGATAGTGTCTCCGGTTTAAGTCTTCTTTTGACTTTTAGCGGAGGGTGACTAAATGGGAGTGTCAGTGCTTTCGTTTTTAGGCATGGTCGGCTGTTGTTGTTGTTCTGTAGCTGGGGATAGCATTTTGATATCCACTACCCCCTACGATTTGTGTCGGCACTCATCAAGACAAGTCAAGTAAGGCAGCAGCGTTTGTTTATATAGGTCGGCTTTGTCACGCGATCACAATTTTTCGTTTTCCAGGACATGTTGCATTTGTGTATCCGAATGTATCCAAATCACGTAGGCTATCGTTGACTGTGTCGGGTGATTGATAAGCTTTTTTCAGTCTCTAGCAAGCGCAGGTCAATCATTATCGTTTTTTTTTGGGGCCATGATTAGAAACCCAAGACATTTGGAGCTAATAAAGCTCACAAAACCAGCGTTCTGCAGTTTTTTCCCCCGCTTTTTTTTACTGAAAGTTTCTTTTTGGTAATCACTCTAAGTTTTTTTTTTTTATTGACAAAAACCTCCGTTCTAATCTGGCGTCATGCCAACATTGTCTTTTAATATGTTGTGGCAACATTCACACAGTGTATAAATGAGGTCTGGTGAGGCAGTTTTAATTATGTTTTTGGATATGTTGGGTTTGGCCTCACACAAAAAAAGCGCAAGCATCTCGCTGTGTTGCTTAAGAATGTCTGACATTATTTAGGTACGTACACTACTCGTTTACTGTGGGGAAATATTTTGCTACGTAGTCTCAGTTGGTTTTGTTTCATTGTATTTTTTCCTTGAAACAATATAATTTATATGTATGTTACTACACACAGCCGACTCATTATTCTACATTCCTCTTAATTTAATTTAACTCCTATAAACAACACCTATTCAAATTATGTTACTCAGATTTTTATACCAGTTGTCTGAGTGTGGCTTTCATATGGGGACGCAATTTTTCGTTATTGTAAATCTCCCACTCTGGCTGTTGTTGGGTGTCCTACCCAACCCATGGGTTAAATGGTGTTTCTGAGACCTGTATCCCGGTGAACCGCATCCGACTTGTGGCACTGTGTGTCCCCGGGTGTTATTCGCTTGTTGTGCGGTCCAGTTGACACATCACAATCATCTCGCACCCATCTTATGGAGTACTTCTAAAAAGGGGATCATCGAAGTGAAAGGGATTTTTTTAAATAGTACTAAGAATTACAAAATATCTAAAAAAAAAAAAAAAAAAAAAAAAAAAAAACAAAGGTAATAAGATGAAAGGCCGCTACTTTTTGTGTAACATTTATGTTTTTTTTCTTTGAATGTATTTGTTATTGTTACGTTTCTTTTCTTTAAACTTATTCATTGCAGCCAGTCACCATGCACTTTGTTCTCACATAATAGGGCTAACGCACAAGAGACAATGCGAAAATGTATCTAGACAAACGCTGGTACCAGTATTTATAAGACATAAGGATAGCGAGAAACTGGATTCATCCGGATGGTGAAACTAACGGAGTATCATCAAACAGGCATTAAAATTGGAAGCAAATGGACTGACAAACAGTGGACATCCAAAGCAACTTAAAAACGAACGTTGGCGAGAAAACGAACGAAACAGCGAACGTAATTTTCAAAGGGTTGAGAATTGGACCTGCCTGCTCGTTTAACATTCTGCCCTTCCAGTCTCACTAATTCTTTACTGTTATTATACATATCTCTATTCACAGAAAATACTAAATGTGCTGGGTTGGACATTCTAGTAATTTTGTTATGAGGTATGTCCTATCCAACGCCAGGGCCATTTCTTCACATCTGGATCCACTCGCCCAGAGCTCTAAATTAGTGATTGATCACATTATTTAATTCCCTCTAATCTGCGCAGGCACCAGTTAGTGAATGTTTGTAGTTTATTGGTAATTGAGTTCGCTGTTTTCCGTATTTCCGCTCTAAACAACAGTCCTGATTTGACATTGGAATGAAAAATTTTAAGTTTAGTATTAGTTTTAATTTCTTTTGACCTCCATATATTCTTTAGTGCCATAA
Source organism: Candidula unifasciata (assembly GCA_905116865.2). Taxonomy (NCBI): domain Eukaryota; kingdom Metazoa; phylum Mollusca; class Gastropoda; order Stylommatophora; family Geomitridae; genus Candidula; species Candidula unifasciata. The sequence continues at coordinate 13,012 of CAJHNH020005536.1, forward strand.
AAGCTATTCTTGTCTTTTGTATTTTTTTTAAAATCTCTATCACTTCCCCCATCTTTATCTACATTACTATCCAAATAGGTGTACGACTTCACATCTTTAAGTGGGATACCATTAAGAGAAACCACATTACTATTTGCCTGATTTATTCTCATTAACTTTACCTTTCTTTATGGATTTTCAGACCTTGATGTTGTAATCTTGTATCGAGTATATTTAACTTATCTTGCATCTGATTCAGTAATTGAAATAATTGCATGGAATTTAAAGGAACGGAAGAATACACTGCAAAGCCTAAGTGACGTATAAACTACACAGCATGATGATGTAGTTGATAAAACGAAACACGTTTCCTACCTGATTTCACCTTCTTGATTTCTGTACGAGCTTAAATACAGGCCCCTGAGATCATTGCGAAGAATACCATGGTATCGTCCCACAGTCAGAATATATACATTCCCCGCCTCCAGCTCACCGTCCATCTCCAAGACATGAAAATTGTTCTGTTTCAAATGAAACTGTTTAACGATACGTCTGCTTGGCGAATACAGAGAACTTATCGATACCCACGATTGGTCGATATCAATTTCGCTTCTGTGAAAGATGATGAACTTTGTTGATGTGATAATTTGAACTGTGATATTTACTGATCCATGATATGTAAATTTGGTCAAATCTATTTGTAAGTGAAGTTCATAAAGTGAGGGTTTGACAGAGTTAGGCAGCCGTATCCCCGACCATGGATATACTGTTGAATTGTCCGGTTTAGGACTAACAGATGAATATGTGTTGGGATTTGTTGTCCAGTTCTCAGACTGGTCTAGTGATTCGGTGCATTGCAGGGATTTCCTACTTGATTCACAGAAGGTATTTTTGGTGACAAAGAATGTGATAAGAACTGCAGTTATAAGACAAATGATAGCGATAAAAACGGCGATAATAGAATAAGATAATGGTGTTTGATGACGATGCGTTTTGGACTTCAAAACAACAGATGTGTCTTTGTAGTTTCCTTCATTCTGATTCGGCGCGTTGAGGGCATGGTGCTCTGACGCGGAATTGTTCGCAAGAGTCACGTCTGGAAATGTTTCGGTATCCATTCTGTTACCAAGTCCTAGTGGAGAGTTTAGGAAATAATGACTTGCACTATGCTATAAATACACGGACTTAGTCTCCATTTTGTAGCAGGTCTGGTATAGACCCTGCTTCCTTCACCTGTAAACAGATCAGTAAAACGAATAAGATGAGTGGAAAACAAGAAAACTGAAGATATATATTTTAAAAAAAAAAAAAAAAAACATTTTGACACTATTAAAGTGTGTTTGAAAAGTCATGCCCTGACACTCTAACAAATACCTCAAAAACTACTATACGAACAAACACGCATTTTTTTATGCGGCCTTATATTTCCCATTTTAATTTTATAATGTACAAGTGCACAGGTGGTGCTGCTTTCTTGAAACGGCGAATTTATTTGATCTTTCACTAATAATCTGTCTATCCCTGAAACGAAACAAAATAATATGCAATATTGACACAGGCGTTGAGATTATTTGGAAATCAGTTCAGATGCGCTGCGTTGCCTGGTGATTATTTTGATAGTCTATTACACATAAAATGAAAACTTCATAGTTCCCGAGAGTGTAATGCGGGAGATGACCAGACATGTGTAATTTGATGTTGTGAAAAGTTCCATTACTGATTTTACTTTCAGTATGCTGATTTGTTTTCTTTGAATGAGATTTTTTTTTTTAATATTCCAGAAATAAGGAAAAATGAAAACTAATTGTTTTTCTACAATTAAAAAAAATTTTTTTTTTAAAATAAAGACATGATAACTAACAGGTTAAATGACAAATTTCAACAACTCACACCGATCCGTTACTGAGTTACAGATTTTTAAAGTTGGACAGGACTATTGAAACAGATTATAAAAGAAAATACTAGCACGTGTATTATTGGGAGCTACGGTAACGTAGCAGCTAGGCAATGTTGTTTTGCAGCTGGGGTGGGGGGGGGGGGGGGTGTCGTGGAGTGAACAGCCAACCCTACACGATGGACGAGTCGTGACCCTGACTTCCCTAAGCGGGCACTTCACATTTCAAACTTAAACCCGTCCGGAGGGGTATATAGTGCCTTGTATTGATATATACCTCTATCTGGTGAAATAATAATTTCTAGACCCTCTAGTTGTTTTGAGAAGGCTACATTTTCAAACTTGCAACTGTGGGCTGAGTATTTCTGGTGTTTAATTCAAATATTCATGTGAACCTGTTTACTCCTTGGGCATGAATACAGGGACTTCTTTCCTAGAGACGCTAGCGGGGGTTTTCAGCGGGATTCTTTAGCCTGATCTCTAAAGTGTCAAGACGTGTATACAGTCTATGAATAAAATTGGCGCATTCTAAGTACCATTTCTCTCTTTGAAGAATTCCTAAGCTTGGGTAAATTGATTATAGCTTACGAGTACCATAATATATGTCTTTTTAAAGTTGGCCACTGCTGCAGAGAGGGAAGATTCAGCTGTGTGGATCGCACAGAGTTGGACCGTTCTTGATGTCCAGAGATCAGGCTCCGAACATTAAACCTTTCCCTGTGCAGACTAAATAGTTTGTGCTCTACATAACCCACACCATTTGTAAAGATATTAAACCCTACAAGTAATTATTCTCTGACCAGACAAACGAAGTTTTGTGCCTCCTAGCAGAAATATGGAATCTGGGTCATCTTTTAACAGTGAACTGCTGTGACGTCAGAGCTAGACACTCTGAGGCAAAGGTGTGTTTGGCACGGAAATATCGGTGTGTTTGGCACGCTGTGGAAATATCGGGTATATATAGTATATATATATATATATATATATATATACGTGATATATATATATATATGTACCAACGGGATACATTGTATGCCTGCGAGTACAGATGTGAGGGTGGAGAGAGGATGATCTATGTGTGGTAGTGTCTATCTATCTCCACTATATACCTTGTCTTCTATCTAGTGTACTAATTTACAGACAGATAAATGAAAGGAGACACTGTCTCCTGTTCTTGAGAGTTACACTCTCAGGAATGGAAAAGGCTAGCAGAGTGTGGGGTGAGCTGGTGTGTGAATAAAGATGATTACTAAATCTGAGTACTTTCCTGACAGGATGATACCTCCTAAGAGATCAGGCAGACGAATCACAGTCCAGCCAACAACCACCAACCCATACCATTCTGGGCACCAAGCATACCAAAAAGTCCTACCTATTGTTGCCACTACCTCAACATGGCAAGAGGTTTTGTGTGAGTTCCAGGACTTGTGAACAATTGCAGACACCTATGTCCTCAATCCAGAGAACCAGTCTTCAAGAGCTTTGTTGGGCTCTTTTGCAGTTCCTGTGTCCTCACCTGTGAGACAGTCAGTGGGCACCACAGTCTTCAAGAGCTTTATTGAGCTCCTATGCAGTTCCTGTGTCCTCACTTGTGAGACTGTCAGCGTGTACCAGATCAAATCGAGGCATCGCTACCTATTGAGTCAACTACAGTCGAATCACCATGGACTGAGGGGAGCATTGACCTACGAACTGGGATAAGTGATCTCTTATTCATATACATGCTCTCTTCCCACAGCTCCTTGTGATTCCTATGATGAACTCATGTAATATCCAAGAACGACATCTGGTTGCTTCAACATCTGGGTTGTTGTCATTGATTCATGAACTCCATTCACTGAACATTCTTGATGATCTATTCATTAATATATGTATATATATTGTACTGTTCTCATGGCTGACTTGGGTGTCCCTGTTTCACCATTCTAACTGTCTAGCTTTTATGCTTGCGTGAGTAATAAATGTAATCTGTGTTAACATGGCTATGATAGTATAATAACATAACCTGGGGGCTACCTTTTTATAGTAGTGGGGATGTCCAGCCAAGTGTGCCTAGGAATAATATATATTTTGTAGTGCCAAAGCTTGAGTTGCCCTACTGCTGAAATAAGTTGAGCGTATATTGGCCACGGGATATCCTTTAGACCAATACGAGCCAACGACTCAACATTATAATTTCAGAGTGCTGTTGGTTCTTAAGAAGAAATCTATAAATCGGGCACGTGACAGGAGTGGTAAGTGACCGGAATGGGGGGGGGGGGGGGGGGGGGGGGGGGGGTGGGGGGGGGGGGTGGGGGGGGGGGGGGGGGGGGGGGGGGGGGGGGGGGGAAGCGCGCTCTTGACCTCAAGGAAGTTTCACGGCTGCGCCAAACAATTTTGAAATTTAATGCATCTGTAAGAGTAATTATCCGATATACTAACATATTTTATTTTCAGTGTAATTATAATCAAAATATCTTTTTGAACTCTATAAAACAAGAGCCAAGGACGTTTTTGCTTTCATGATCAGTTTATATTTACCGTTAAAAATATAATGAATAGGATAACACGTGCATTTATTATAGGATTATGGATTAAGAGCACATTCTGACCAAAAGTGTTTCTAAACTGGGTAGGGGGGGGGGGCGTGGTCTTAAGTCATAGTAGTATCAGTTTTGAGTGCTAGAGGTTCCGGGTTCAATCCCCGATAGGGGCTGGGATTTTTCACATGAACTTGGACTTCTAGTAATTCGACCTGGTATCTGGGTTGTGAGATCGGACGCCCGTGTGCATTGTTGCGCACGTAAAAATCTCCCTTGGCAGTTGGAAATTAAAAAAAAAAGAGTAGCCTAACGGCGCAGCCTGGGCTAAATTTTGAGTTAAAAATCTACCCAAAGTATTTCAGGATCTTCGAGGTGTGCTACAGAGCCTATGCACTGTGCTGAGCTTCTTCATACTTTTTTTTTTTTTTTCATCGAACACTGGCTGTGAATTCCAGTGGAAGGTCAGGTAATCGTCCGCTTGGACTTTTGGCTTTCACCTGGACCTGATTTTTTGCGTGTACAACCGTTTTTCATTTCCCTGCCTCATGGGCAGCTGTACGCCGACTTCGAAGGAAGACGTCAGGCCTATTTCTAGGGTGACTGTGGCCATTGTTTTGTGTCGGTCGAGACGTTGCCTGATTTGTGTGGTGTCCACATTGTCTCCTTTGCCGCAGGTATTGCCCCCGGAGTACCCCTTTGGGTCAGCCCCCTGTGGAGCAGTTAGCCCTCAAGGGAAGGCAGGGGCAGATCATGGGCATTCCCCGCCATCCAAGGAGGCATCCATGTATGCAGAGCCGGCACATGGCGCTCTGGTTCTGGGCTCACCCAAGGAATCGTCACGTCCTGCACATGCCTGCTTAACCTCACAACCGTATCAGGCCTCCCGCTCGACAGGGGCTGCGCCCTCTGGAAGTCAGCGGGGAGCAGCCCGTGGGTTTTGGACTTTTGTGACCACACAGATAGGTACATTTTTTTTTTCTTCGCACGTTAGATTTCTTTGACGAGCCGTTAGCCCGACAGAAGTTTACATCCTGCTCCATGCATATCGTATCAGTTTTGTCCCAGCACTCGGGCGAGTGGGGTCTTTGGGTGTGGACATTCGGTCTTTTTCAGTTCAATACAAATTTTGAGGGCAGATTTTGATCCGTATGATCTAGTTTTGTCGGACATTTAGGCTTAGCCATCCGATGGATGGTTGCTGTTATGGTGTACCACAGCGCGGTGACGACGACACTGAGGGTTAACCAAGGATGTACATGAATGGCCAGCCTATGGATGGTTGCTGTTGTGGTGTACCCCAGCGCGGTGGACGACGACACTGAGGGTTAACCGAGGATGTACATGAATGGCCAGCCTATGGATGGTTGCTGTTGTGGTGTACCCCAGCGCGGTTGACGACGACACTGAGGGTTGACAGAGGATGTGCAGTGAACAATGTTCTCTTTACTCCGCAGTCTTTTAACCAAGGGTTGTAATTTTGGCTGTACGTTTGGCAGACCTACTCATGTTCCTAATGAGTTATAATAACATTTTTCACCCAAGCGTTTGGGGGCGGGCTGATGAGAGCCACAAGGACACATCACCTCTGGGGGCCGCCAAACTCCGAGATCCCCTGACAGCTCTGTTAATGCTCATTTGAGACATTATCCGTGGCGCACGACGAGGACGTGCTGCCGGGGTCTTGCGTGAGGTTCCGTACAACCAGGATTTTAAAGGACTGGCGCCTGAGTGACGTACGGAGTATCTCCTTATACACATCATGTTGGACTTAACTTCCCCTCACGCCTGTGACATAAATCACCGCGCCACATCTTCAGACTAACTTGAGTTAGAAGAAGAACGGAGCCCTTATGGGTTACTACCCGTGTGCCATGATGTTGATCCATTGTTCAAAACCTCAAATACCACAAGTATCTTCTTCTTCTTCTTCTTCTTCTGCTCTCTTCTTCTTCTTCTTCTTACTTTTCTTATTCGTCTTCTTCTTCCTCTGTTTCTTGCTTCTTCTTATTCTTCTGCTCAACTCTCCTCTTCTCTTCTTAATATTGTCTCTTCTAATTCTTCTTCTTCTTATTCTGCTTCTTCTTCTTATTCTTCTTATTGCTGCTTCTTCTCTTCCTTATTCTTCTTCTCTTTTCTTCTTCTCTTCTTCTTCTTTTTCTTCTCTTCTTATTTTTTATTCTTCTTCTTCTTTTCTTCTCTTCCTCCTTTCTTCCTTTTCTTCATCTATCTTCTATTCTTCTTCTTCTTTCTTTTTTCTTCTATTCTCTCTTCTTCTTCTTCTTTATTTTCTTTTCTTGTTCGTCATCTTTTCTCTTCTACATATTCTTCTTCTTTTCAGTCTTCTTCTTCGTCGTCTTTTTCTCATCTTCCTATTCTTCTTCTTCTCTTCTTCTTTTTATTTTACTTCATCTTTCTTCTCTTTTTTTCCTTTTCTTCTTCTCTTTCATTCTTTTTACTTTTCTTCTTCTTCTTCTTCTTTTCTCTTTTTTTCTTCGCTTCTTCTTCTTTTTCTTTTTTTCTTCTTCTTCTTCTTCTTCTTCTTCTTCTGTTTCCCTTTTCTTCTTCTTTTTTTCTTCTTCTTCTTCTTTTTGATTCTTTTTTCTTCTCTTTTTTTCTTCTTTTTCCTTTTTTCTTCTTTTTTTTCCCTTTCTCTTCTTCTTCTTCTTTTTTTTCGTCTTTTTTTCTTCTTCTTCTTTTCTTTCGTCTTCTTCTTCTTTTTCTTTTTTCTTTTTTCTTTTTTTTTTTTTCTTTTCTTTTTTTTCGTTTTTTTCTTCTTTCCTTTCTTTCTTTTTTCTTCTTCTTTTTCTTTCTTTTCTTCTTTTTCTTTTTTTTTTCTTTTTTTCTTTTTTTCTTCCTTCTTTTTTCCTTTTTTGTTCTTTTCTTCTTCTTCTTTTCTTTTTTTTTTCTTCCTTTT
>CAJHNH020005537.1:0-5000 GCA_905116865.2 Candidula unifasciata
ATGTGGTCCTAAATCATCAGTCTCAAAACCCCCCTTTCTACATCGCCCTAACCAGTGGTAAAATAGACAGTAGTGATAGTTTAGACTGTTATTTTGTGCAGATGGTGATCAATCCTTTCTAACCAGTGGTAGGATTACATTTATAGTTGAATGGATAGCTAATAAGAACATCCTTGTACATAGTGTTCTTTGGTAATACGAGCAGGGAATTGCGAGGCGTCAGATGACTTTCTACCACACCAGGACATCACACAAGCGATAAACACCCGATGACACAATGTGCTATTATGTGGATGCGGATCACCGTGGAGAGGTCCCAGAAACCGCGTTCAGCCAATTGGCCATATTTATGGCCTGGCTATATTGCGGGCCCTTCCAAGAGCCAGGGTGGGACTTCAAACAACGAAACATTTCATCATAAAAAGGACGGCAAGTGTATAAATAATAGGGCGTCAGATGAGAAATGTTAGTCCAATGTCCATGATGGTCTTTGTGAAACTGCGGATGTCGTTTTGATAAAGCCGCTACGTCTCTAGAATGGATGGATAAACAAAGAATAAGCTGAGCAATGAAACTGTTTAATCAATGAAGAGTTGCGCATTTTATCGCATAATCTTTTTCTCTGTTACTGTTTATACAACGGATCGACGTCATAGCACAAGGGTGGTAACCCATAAGTGCTCCGTTCTACTTCTAACTCGAGCCCGAGTCTGAAAAATCTCTGCTCAGTGCACAAACACCGTAGAACCTACGAGGATCTTAAAATACTTTGGTTCGATTTTTAACTCCAAATTTTACCCGAGCAGCGCCGTTAAGCTACTCTTTTTGATTTCCAAGTGCCAAGGGGTTTTTCTTACGTGCGCAACGATCGTACTACTCAGAGACTAGAGGAAATTACTAGAGAAAACCCCAACCTTCATCGTGGTCTGAACCCGGGACCTCCTGCGCTCAAGGCAGGTGCCATGCTTCTAGACGACTTAGGCCCCTTGATCGCGTAAATTATCCAGCTGAATCCAGTTATGGGAAAGACATTTGTAGCTAATTCCAGGTGTAAGGGATCAGCATCACGTTGGTCGCCTTTACTTCACAGGACTGCACCAGGTAACCACTCAAGGCTATGTCGACCTGGGAGTCGAGGTCATTTTCGGAAAAAAAAGTCTGGCTCCATCCGGACACAAACCAACGACTTTGCGATCCACAGGCGTCCGGCCTACAACGCCACGACGATTCCCACCTGAAAAAAGGTTAGTTGCTATCCTTTACAGGACGTTGCAGAACCAACCCCAACAGCCCCTGGCTGTTGTGTGGTTTCTCTAGGCAAATTTACGTCCAGTAGTTTGCCATTGCTTTCTGGACAGTCGGCCCCCTGATACCACTGTCGAAACCAACGCAAGGCGCATGGCCCGCAGCTGGGATCGAACCCGGCACCCCGGCATTACGAAGCGTTCGCATCGACTTAGCCACAGAGCCGACACCTGAAAACAACGCATACTATAATAATGAAATTACTCTGCTGAATGTTTACGAGCCTATCTGCTGGGGTTTTTGGATGGGGGTGGGGGGGGGGGAGGGGCACACACTGCGTTACTAACAAAACTCATTTATAATTAATATAAATAATATCTGCCCACTTACTGGACATACCTTGCTATAGGTGTTGAGCTGTTAAATATTTAGTACAACGTAATCAACCTGGCAATGATATCGCCTCTGTTATGTCTGTAATAATTCATACGATTTCAATAGAAAACTGTCAAACACAACATATTTCGTGCTGCCTTTCAATTCATTTCCGCCCTAAGACAAGATGTTGTATTCAAACTAATTGTTGTATCATTTCCGCACTGAAAAACAACGACTATATTATTTATTACGGAACATTGTTCTGCAATGTTTAAAGTATAATGACACACTACGTGGTTTCCGATCCAGCGCCTTGAAAACTTATAATTATAAATAGTTTAGTTGTTTGATATTTCAGTAACCCCACAAGACTGACTGACTGACTTTCTACCCCACCAGGACATCACACAAGCGATAAACACCCGATGACACAAAGTGCCACCGTGTGAATGAGGATCGCAGTGGAGAGGGCCCAGAAACCGCGTTCAGACAATTGGCCATATTTATTTCCTGTCTATATTGCGGCCCCTAGAAAAAAAGCCAGGGTGGGGCTTCAAATAACAAAAAATTTCGTCCTAAAAAAGACGAAACACCTATTGCTAGGTAAGTGCTGATAATAACATACCCCACAAGACATCATTCAACCGCTCTTTATACTGGAACAGACTAACAACAATAGATGCACCTTTTTATTGGTTATTGAACACGTTTTACAAACATCGGTTCATAATCAGTGGTGCGTGAGACTTTGAACTCTTCATTGCTTGCTGAAGATATGGACACAGCAGTTATGATAATTGCCAGAGTGATGTTATGTTGTTTCTCAACTAAACTCTCATATGAATCGATGTCTCAGTATTCGACTTTGGCTGCAGAGGAAGGGGGAAAAAGGGGGGGGGGGGGGGGGGGTTTAGATGAACGTTTGCTCTCGTGGCTTTCAGACATTGGCGTCTATAAAGCATAGGAGCCAGAAACTGGGGCCTTAAGAGCTTGAACACACACACACACACACACAACCTCTCCACCATCAATTGTTTATAATGAAGCATAGGCACCACCTACCCTGACCCACAGCAGTTTTCTAGGGAAAGGGGGACTGATCCTCGCTAAACCCGTGTAATAGATGCCTGTATTTTAACAGTTTTCTTTTCCTCATTAATCTCATATTATGACACACACATACACACACATGTATATATATATATATATATATATATATATATATATATATATATATATATATATATGTGTGTGTGTGTGTGTGTGTATGTGTGTGTGAATGAGTGAGTGAGTGTGCGTGCGTGCATGTGTGTGTGCATGCGTGCGTGCGTGTGTGTGTGTTCGCTCTGCGAAATTTAGTGGCCAGTCATGTGCAATGCTTGGACTCAAACATAATTACAAGAATAGGTTTTTGAAATGTTAGAACTATATAGTGCAGACAACAACATCCGCCCAGACAGCACAATAACTGAAGAGATACAGACCAGCCATTTTAAGTTTCAGTGAAGTTAGGTGGCCAGCAACAGATACAAGAGTTGTCAGATGGAAAACATACGAAGGGTGTAGGTATTACGATGACACCCAGAGCTGCAACATGTCTGCTAGAATGGAAGCCTGTATCAAGAAGAATTTTTAGAGCTAGGTTTAGTACAAGACATAATAATATGACCACCATGAATGTCTAAACTAATGTAACTGTGACTGATCATTTCGCATTAGTAAGGCCTGGGTTTCAAGATCCTGGCGTGTTCTCTGATTCCTAACTTCGTCCCTTCTTGTATCATGGACCAACTTTCTCAGATATATCATTTCTGAGGCCTGACGCTGGCTAATTATGCTGAGGCTGAGGATAAAGGTCACTTTTCTGACCAACTGAAGAATGAAGTAAATAAAATTGCCAAACATAGCCTAGTATTTTCAAATTGCCGGGTGGTTCCATTAAAAGTAAGGAGAAAGAAGAAAGAAGTAAGGATGGTACAATGCTTACAAATGACACTAAGCAGAATAACAAATGTCTAGAACACTTCTAACAAACATAAATAGACCAAGTCCTCAAGAACAAATGAATGTTGATGATGAGGCCAAAATTGTCACATTAACAATAAATGTAGGTCAGATCTCGTATATGACATGGAAATCAGGGAGGCAGTCAGTTTGTTAGCAAACAACAAGGCAGCATGTGATGATAATATAACTGCATAGATGTTCAAGGCAGCAGACGATATAAATATAAACCGAGTGAAAGATTTGTATTATAGAAAATGAACAAGGGAAACAAATCTCAGATCAGTGGAAGAAAAGAAATAATTGTTAAAATTCTAGACAAAAATAATCTGACTGGCCGTAACAACTGAAGAGGAGTCAATCTATGATCAGTAATGATGTCAAAGACTTCTTGTAAAATAATTCTCAATATAATTAAACGGGTAGTGGACAAAATCCTGAGAGACTAAAGCAGGTTTTTGATATGGAAGAAGCATGCTTAGATCAAATATTCGCTCTAAGACTTAAATTTGAGTAATAAGATTTTATATGAGGACTCAGTACATCAAAATAGACAATTTTAGAATGCTATGGTATACCAGTGATAGCCGACCTTGTGTAGCGGATCAGAAGGCCGGGGTTCAGGTCCAGGCGAAACAGGACTTTGTTTTTTTATTACTTTGGCTGTCAGGTGACCCAGCTTTGAGTAGGTACCAGGTTTAGTCTTGGAAGTAAAGGCGGCCGGTGTAAATCTGACCACTTCACAACCCCCCGCGTGCTGACTAGTCTATAAAATATAAATCTAACTCTGTATGCCCAATACTTTTAAATGCGTGGAGAAGGGTTCTTTACTTACTTTACTTATGGTATACCAATTAAAACGATAAATATCATTAAGGCAATCTATGAAGGTTCGGAGTGTGCAGTGTGACATGGCGATGGTTAAAGACACTTGTTTCAGTTGATACTGGAGTGAAATAGGAATGCATTATATCTCCTCTGTAATTTATTACAACCTCACTTAGCCTGGGTTAATTAAAAAAATGTTATTTTGGAAACACCGGCACTGACTGGGCGGAGAATACACAGCTGGAAGATCTTGATTAGATTTTGCTGACGATATTGTTCTACAAAGCAAAAACAACAATGTCATACAAAGGAAAACATATGTTTTGGCAAATATAGCATCGAGGGTTGAACTACAATTAAGTTATGAAAAGACAAATGTATATTAAAGACACCAACTACAGATCAAACAGGTTTAACTCTAGAGATGAAAGAAATTAAAGTAACAGCTCTGTCTGAGGTAGCAATTTTGATATTGAAAGAAATGCAAAGAAAGAAATTACAGCACACATTGGCAAGGTCTCAGCGTCTTTTAATTGCTTCAACAA
>CAJHNH020005537.1:7500-20306 GCA_905116865.2 Candidula unifasciata
GTACTGGAGACACTGAAATTATTCAAGGGTACTATAGTAGATTCAGTTCAATTGAGGAGGTCGTTGAAAAAACACAAGTAAAGATTCAACAGATCAGAGAAGAATCATATGTACATCTTTCATCTTCTCTGTAACACAGTTCACCTCTTAGCGATTATCTAACAACCGATTTTCGAAAGTTGTGGATTAAACGCACCATTGTAAGTGCAGTTGTCACGGTTTGTACTAGTCAGCATCTTTACTACTGAGTACAAATAATATTAAAAATAATCGCTTTAGGGAGGATTTGAACCTGGGTCCGCCACCATGATAGCCCAGCGTTTTTAACCATTCAGCAATTGACTTTTCAGTCGAGTTTTACTTTACCAGATTCTCATTGAAAGCATATCAATGTGAGCTGTGTTCGTTACGTGCATCAATATTTTGTCTTGGCTCTACATAACTTTTTTACCCATGAAAATCACAGCTGTCATCGTCATAAACAGTGCCGATCGAGTTAGTTGTCATATTTCGATATTTCACAGTCACAGAATCACGGATCCGATTAGTTTTGTCTCTCCCCATCCACATGACCATGTCCTCCAGGTATGCATATATATATATATATATATATATATATATATATATATATATATATATATATATATATATATATATATATATATATAAACACACACACACCTGTGTTTTCCACTTGCTCTTGTTCCCAAAAAATGTAAAGTAAATCATCTTTTTTCACGCCTTCAGGAGTGCTGGGTATAGAGGGTTAGAAATATATTTTATACACTAATCGGCCCTTGGTGGGTGATGTGGTTAGCATCACGCCGGTCACCTTTACTTCCAAGGACTGCACCTGATATCCACTCAAAGCTGAGTCTTACTGGAAGCCTAGGCCATTTTTGAAAGTTGTCTGGCTTTGTCAGGACCCGAACCCACGGTCTTCCGATCTGCCGGCGAGCGACCAGCCGCTTCACCACGGCGACTGCCCCCCCCCCCCACTCCACCCAAACCCCACCCGATTTAAATGTACATTTAGAAAAAAAAAATAGTACGTTGCAGAACTGAGTTTATATAGATCTATATATAGTTAGTTGCGTGGCCTTTACAGAACCTTGCAGAACCAACCTCAGCCTGTTGTTTTTTGTGTGGCTGTTGTGGTTTTTCTATGCACATTTTTCGTTCAGTTGTTTTATATATAAATATATTAGCTTAAAGGTTTGTTGCGTATCCTTAACAGGACGTTGCAGAACCAACCCCAATTGCAGCCCTTGGCTGTTGTGTGGTTTCTTTAGGCAAATTTACGTCCAGTAGTTTGCCATTGCTTCCTGCACGGTCGGCCCCATGATACCACTGTCGAAACCAACGCAAGGGGCATGGCCCGCAGCTGGAATCAAACCCGGCACCCCGGCATTACGAAGCGTTCGCATCGACTTAGCCACAGAGGCGACAAATATATATATATGTGTGTATGTATGTATGTATGTATATATATATATATATATATATATATATATATATATATATATATATATATATATATATATATATATATATATATACACACACCACACACACACACAGAAAACGGCTATGGGGTCAATCCAGCCTTATAAAAGTTAGGCCAGATAATCTCCAGAAGTTTCTTTCAATTTTCTGCGAAAGAGAAATGTCTCGCAATAGAACTCGCCACGAAATCTCGTATGCTATGGCATACATTTCCAGCAGGGATTTCCCTGTGTAGCAACTAGACGTTCGCCTACAGATCGGGAAGTCCCGGTTCGGATGAAACCAAATTTTTTTTTCAACTGACCTTGGCTGCGTGGTCGAACCAGCCTTGAGTGGGTGCCAGATAAAGTCCTAGGAAGTAAAGACGGCCGGCGTTATGCTGTCCACATGCCCCATCAAGTGCATATTTGTTTTTTTTTTAAATTGGCTCAGTCCTATATATTCATATAAATATCTATGTAATAAGTGTTGTTTATATTTCTCGTTGTCTAGATGGTGTTGATGCGTGTGTCGTGAATGTTCTTCTCACACACTCCACGTTACATAACTGGCACAAGCCGACACCTATGCAAGCGTACGAGACAGAAGTTTATTGGCATATTATCACTTACAGTCGTGTCCAGTTGTTGTCCTAGTAAACAGCTCTCGCACACCAATTCACTCAGCCTTCAACATGCAGGTTCTTCATGCATTCCCTGACCAGAGTCGGCTTCCATGAATCAAGTTGAGGTTCTGGCCATTTCACAGACTGGCATGGTCGATCTTGGCTTCACACTTTGTCGTCAGGGTCTCCTTTCTCAACAATCACTCTTACGATGACATTCTTACGTTCAGTCGCACATCCTCTCGCTCCAACAGGTCGACACAAACTAAACTTGATCAGAATCAAGTCTGACTTATACCACGGGTTAGTTTCACGTTGCAACACGTGGTGGTCCTTTACTTTCACGTAGCGACCTTTGGTCGCGTTGTCGTGGTACCCGTGATAACTAATGGTCATCACCTATCTCAAGATCCTCGTTTAATCCGAGTATCTGGAATATCTCGGTGTTTTATGTCAGCTTTTGGCCTTCCCCCCAACCTTCCTAATGTGGGTGAAAATATCCCCCATTACAATCTATGTATGTATGTATCTTAACTTTAAATATTCCAACACATCCCAACTGATACAATCATTGTCATCTGTCCAGTATGAGATTTAGACATAAGCTTACTAAGCTGTGCCTCAAGGCCTCGAAATGTGCAGGGGCCTCAAAAATTCTCTTTTTGTTTGTTAAAAAATTTATTGTTCCTTTTAATAAAGCCTATAAGATATTTTTATAAATTAATTACTGCGATTTTGCAGACACATTCCTAATTTTTTGTTTCGTTTACTACAAATAAATAGAAAGTATTTTTCTGTAATAACATCCCCATATTCAAAATTCATATATATTTTAACTTTTCAGCGATAAGCTGGCGTAATGTGCATCAATTGGGGCATCGAGTCTTTTTATAGCCTAAAGCCTCGTTCAAATCTAAATGCGGCTCCAGCCCTGTTACCTTCTCTTCATTCTCTTGTACATGTATGTGTCACATATTGCTAGCAGTTCATTATTTCATTTCCTTCTATCTTGTTCGGTGTGTTGGGAAATGAACAAGCGGACAGACTGTCTGGCTTTGCACAACTTGGTGGAATACTGATACATGATAAGGCAGACATGGTTAGTGCCTTGTGGGAGAGCATGTACAGTTCGGAGGAGCAGATGGATCACCACAGTCTGGTGAGATTGATGCAGGGGGGAGTGACGAGAGGTTCTTGCAGATGCTCGAGGCTCAGAGGAAAGGCAAGACGGACGTTTAATCAAAATGCTACTAGCACCATTAAGATCGGAACTCTTTGCTGGCTGCTGAAGCTAGGGACTGAGTGATTATGGGAATGCCCCAGGTGCTGTGATGTCGGTTTTTTAATCAAATCAAGTCAAATCAAAACTGCAATCTTGTACATTATTTTTTTTTTTTTTTTTTCATGGATGAAATCCACTTCAGCATATTTGACTTCTCACATCAAATTTCATTTTATGGTGCGGTACCTGATGGATGATTTGCTGTTGTCTTCTTCTCATGATGTGCTTATTGTAGGGCGATCTTCTTTGTCTTATTACCGTTTATTGCAGTAATTGTCAAGATATTGCTTTTTTTTCTTCACTCTGCTTCAATTCTTTACATTCATGTAATCATTTAACGTTTATTATTATCCCTAAGTCGGCTCTATGGCTCAGTCGATGCAAACGCTTCGTAATTCCTGGATGCCGGGTTCGATCCCAGCTGCTGGCCATGCGCCTTGCGTTGATTTCGACAGCGGTATCAGGGTGCCGACCATCCATTAAGCAATGGCAAACTACTGAACGTAAATTTGCCACGAGAAACCACTCATTAGCCAAACACGTTTAAAGTGTTTTGTCGGCGTCTGTGGCTTAGGCGTTGAGAACGCTCTTCGTAATGCCAGGGTACCGGCTTCGATCTCTGCTGCGGGTCTTTCGCCTTGCGTTCATTTCGACAGTGGTATGTAGAAGCTGACTGTCCAGAAAGCAATGGCAAACTACTGGATATAAATTTGCCTAGAAAAACTACAACAGCCAAAAAATGTTGGGGTTGGTTCTGCAACGTCATGTAAAGGATACGCAACTAACTTAAACTCTGTCCTATGTCTTTAGTAGTTCTCAGATTCTGACTGGCTCATGTTGAAACTCAAATAACACTTTCATTAATGCCACGTAATTTTGTTTTAAAACTATATCAATTGGAGTTCCATATTTTGTCTGAAGTTTGAAAAAACGGATCAACATCATGACACACGGGTAGTAACCCATAAGTGCTCCGTTCTTCTTTTAACTTAAGTCTGAGTTCGAAGAAGCTCAGCATAGTGCACAGGCTCTGCAGCATGGGCGAGGATCCTGAGGTACTTTGGGTAGATTTTTCAACTCCAAATTTTGCCTGGACAGCGCCGTTAGGCTACTCTTTTTGATTTCCAACTGCTAAGGAATTTTTTACGTGCGCAACAATGCACACGGGCGTCTGATCTCACTACCCAGAGACCTGGGGGAACTACTAGAAGTCCAAGTCCAGGTGAGAAAATCCCAGCTCTTACCGAGGATTGAACCCAGAACCTTAAGCGCTCAATGCGGACACCTTGCCTCGAGACCACGCAGCCCCAGTTCCATATTTTGTTCAGACTGTGTCGCTGCCTTCTTTCTGTTTGCATTCTAACTGCATGACGTTAGCCCAGTTTTTTTTAAAAGAAGTAGATGATAAAAAATTACTCACAGCCCAGTAACCACACACACATATATACACACACACACACTCACACACACACACACACACACACACACACACACACACAAAAGATCATACATGTTTAATTAAACAAAGTGCACTAATATTCATTTTCGACAAATTACGTACAGAAAAATGATAGAATAATTGAGAATATTAATTTACAAACATAAACATGGTCAGTCAGGTTTGCTTTTATGGATGCTCGATGAATATGGAAATTTATAGCACTTGCCAAAGATAACATGATAATGGTTTTTCATGCAAATACAAATTTGCCGTGTTATAACATCCCAGAAACATCAAGTTTCATAAAGCTTTGAATTGGCGTTTTCGATACTTGTCAACACATTCCATTAATTTAAGCACGCACACACAAATGTAAATTACATATTTTTTTGTGTTTTTTTTTTTTTTTGTTAACTCTCTTTCTCTTTTTCTCGGTCTCTCTGTATTTCTCTCTCTCTCTCCATCTCTCCCTATCTCCTCTCTCTCTCTCTCTCTCTCTCTCTCTCTCTCTCTCTCTCTCTCTCTCTCTTGTTTACTCTGTTTGTTTATATGTATGCTTTCCTGTCGTCGAGATCGTCTGCCCAAATTGTCAGCCCATCAAACTATTAACCCATCCAAGTATCCCGCCATACTTCTTTATCTATCTATCTATATCGATCTATCATCTATCTTCTGTCTGTCTTAACACATTTACAGTAGTTTGCTATTGCTTTTCAACGGCCAGTTCTTGATACTACTCTTGATACTTACGAAAAGTGATCTGCCGCCCAATCGTCCCAACAACAACAACACACCGACTCTCTATTTCTCTAAGTTTTCTTTAAGTTTATCTAATCAGTTTACAGGTCTACTAATAGTTGATCTAGCTAGTCGCTTTTTTCTGTGTAGATGGGTGAGTGGATAATTACGTAGGTAAGTAGTTCTTGAGATAAATAGACAGAAATAGTGTAAATATGTAAAGAATATGAGTATGTGACTAATTGTGACTGGCTAAACAATCAGACAGCCAGCTAAAAAATCAGGCACTTGAACAGAGAGAAGACATTCTAAATCCTAATTTAAATAAAGCATTCTAAACCTCCAGTAAAATATAAAATTTTCAACCTAAATGAAAATGAAACGTTTTAAACGTAAATTAAAATTTAACATTTTTAGCCTAAATTAGAATAAAACATTTTAAACCTAAATTAAAATAAAACATAATAAAACGTCCTAAACCTACATTAAAAGTTACCATGTGGCACCTAAAATCAACAGCAGGGCCTATCCGATAAAAATACAAAATAATATGAGTATAGGAAAACCTGTGAGAAAACACATGCTATTTGAGAGAGGCATCTAAGACACACTTTAAGGAACCCTTAGAAACTTGTAGCTGAGACATGCTCGTTTATAGAGGCAACATAACTGATAACCTGAGTATCTAAAACGATTGCATAGAATTCAATTCAATATTAGCCGTGACCACTTTCAGCTAAGGGACAGAAAACATTGCTGCTCTCTGCCCTGTCTGCTATATTTGTGGTTACTGATCGGGCTGTGATCAAATCAGGTTTTCTTTTGTGTTGTCAGTTTCCTATCGCTCGTGGTCTATTATGAGGTCTTCTCGTTGGGTTGCCCTCGAATCTAGCTGCTCTTGCTCTGCGTTCCGGTTCCTAGGTTTGGCTGCTCAGCTGTCATGGCGGCATAGGGTGGGTTTGTTCGACCGGTCGGTGCTTCCAAGGAGAGGAGAACTGCTTGCTCTAAAAATGACTGGCAGTCTGGTGCCTGGGGGAAAGGGGTGGGGGGGGGGGGGGAGCGCTGTGTCGGGTTATAGATAGAATTTGGTGCTGCTTTGGTATGCCTCTTGGCCTTGGCTGTCTGGCGCTGCTCGTGCATTGGGTTTCAGGTGTATTGGTGCTGGTGGCATTGTTTCTGGCATCATTTTCTGGGGATTTGAGGCTTGCCGTGTTTTCCGCCGAATGTTGGTGTCCGGTTCGGTGTTTGTGTCGGTTCGTCTGGGGCCCATGGTACTTTGTCTGCTGGCTGGCTTGGGTTGAAATAGTCTGCTTCGGTTAGGCCATCATCTGGTGGGTAGATCTTATTCACTATGACGTTTCTAGCCGCTTCTAGTTCGGAACGGAGTGCCTTTGAGCGTTCGAGAGCTCGCAGTGTTTCCTCGTCTGTGAATTACCATAGTTTTTTTTTTCACCTTTGCTGCTGCCTGCGCTTTGAGTCTGGCATCCCTTGCTTTCCGTAGTGTCATCGCATAGAAGAAGAAGTATTATTTTTGAGTTATGAACTGACATAATTGCAGTCAGAATATTCCTAAACGCGTTATGTCCTCATCTTCAGCTGCCATTGAAACATTCTTATTCTGATAATGCAAGTAGCAAGCAGTTTGGTTACATGTTGGTTTTGCTTTTCCTCTGAATGTCGATCAAATCCCCTGATCACTCCTAACTGTACTTTCTGACTATTTTCTTTCCAGAAAATAAGGATCTATTCGTGTCTCTGATCTGTTTACTTGCCCCCTAGAGGGGCTTGATGATCTGTAGCTTGTCATGCAAACATTCACCACCCACTGGTGCATAACCAGAATTTGTATACCTGTTTATTCCAAACACTCCTGGACAACCAGAAGAAAATATTCTTCTCTTCGTGTTCACCGGCTATAAACTCTAACGGAAAGTTCTGGATAAGTCTCCACTTCTGGACTATAGTCTTGTCCAGAACATGGGTTTTTTTGCACATCCGTTGTAGTTATGGCCTCATGTTTATGTATACTGCATATGCCCTCTTAATATGAAAGAACCCCCTAATTAGTCGATTCTTTTGACATACTTGTTAGAAAGGCAGGGGATCCATTCTCTAGCCCCTCACCCCCTCCCCACACCCACATGTGGTTCTCAAAACCCATACGAGGAGAGGAGTTTCAACAACGGATCAACATCATGGTACACGGGTAGTAACCCATAAGTGCTCCGTTCATCTTCTAACTCAGGTCTGTGACCGAAGAAGCGCAGCATTGCGCACAGGCTCTGTAGCACGGGCGAGGATCCTGAATTACTTTAGGTAGATTTTCAAATCCAAATTTTGCCCGGGCAGCGCCGTTAGTCTAGTCCTTTCGATTTCCAACTGCTGAGAAAAATGTGTTACTTGCGCAAAAATGCACACGGGCGTCCGATCTTACTACCCAGAGACCATTATGAATTAATAGAAGTCCAAGTCCAGGTGGGAAAATCCCAGTCCTTACCAGGGATTAAACCTGGAACCTCTAGCACTGGGGGCGGAGACCATGCCTCGAGACCACGCAGCCCCCATGAATAGAGAAAATATCCGAAGAACGCCAACTATCCGAGACCTCTGAAGCAGAAAAAGAGCGTGAAGCATTTTTCCCTATTTTTTTTAAAAACTTTTTTTGGGATTACACGCTGAAAGATCAACACACGCTGACTTTAAGACACTATTCGGTTGAGAATTCAACAGGAGCAGGTCCTAGAAACCCCGTTTAACCGAATGACACAGTTATGTTAAGGCACCGGACAATTACGGAGTCACCAGTAGTCTTATTCGGATGGTTGGGGATAGACGTGAAACAATAAATATTTGCACTTGTTTTTTTTTTCTTTTCTTTTTTTTTTCAAAGATAATTATGTCATCATTATCATCATCAGGTGCCTTGCCGACTGGCGTGGGCGATCATGCCTCTCCATAATCTGCGATCTCCTGCAGCATGTATCAGTTCGTGTGCCGACACACCTCCATGCCATGCAACAAGACTGTCAAGCATCTTCTCTCGTTGTCTACCTCTATCTCTCCTTCCACATATCTTTCCAGTGGTCACAACATGTTCTATTTTCCCTCTTCTCATAACATGGCCGAAAAATGATGACTGTCTCCTTCTGATGTCCGTGATAAGTTGTCTTTGGGCTCTCGCCTCTTTCAAAACCTCTTGGTTGCTCTTTTTGGCTGTCCAAGGTATTCTAAGCATTCTTCTGTAAATCCACATCTCCGAGGCCTCCAGGAATTGTTTGGCCTGCCTACCTATTGTCCAAGATTCACAGCCATATGTTAAAACGGGATGTATGTAGCAAGCAAGAATTCTTTTTCTAACTCTCAATGACAAGGATATATTGCACAAGATGCTTTTCATTTTATAAAATGCAGTTTTTGCCTGTCCTATTCTGTTTCTTATCTCAGTTATGCATCTTCCATCTGATGTTATCCATGTGCCCAGATACTTAAATTTCTGTACTTGTCCTAAAATAACACCATCAACTTTTATTACACACTTAGGAATAATTCGTTTCTTTGATACCACCATTACTTCTGTCTTCCCATTATTCAAACTGAGGCCCATTCTTCTGTAGCTCTTTCTGACTTGTTGCTATCAAGACTGTGTCATCAGCATAACGCAAATTATTTATATTGTGATCACCAACCACAATTCCGGGCATACCAATTAAAGCTCTCATTATATATTCACTGTATATTGAAAACAAATCAGGTGACAGTACACATCCTTGTCGTACGCCCCTCTTTATGCTTTGAAATGTACCTAAACAGTTGTTAATTCTTATAGCTGCTGTTTGCTGCCAGTACACATTCTTTATTATTCTTATATCTTTCCCATCAATGTTTAATTTTTCTAACAGTTTGATTACTTCTTCATGCTTCACACAGTCAAACGCTTTTGTATAGTCTATGAAGCATATGTACAAATCAGTCTTTACTTCTATAGCTCTTTCTGACAATGTCCTCACTTAGGATGTATATGGCATTGTTTGTACTTTTCCTTCTACAAATCCACATTGTTCATCGCTGAGTTTCTGATTTATTTTGTTTCTTATTCTTCTCATAATTATTCTCAGTAAAATCTTAGTCATGTGACTCATAAGACTTATTGTGCGATGGTCTTCACATTTTATAGTGCTGGTTTCTTAGGCAGAGCTATAAATATGATTTTGTAAAAGGTCATTTGGAATATACCCACTATTATAAATATCATTTAAAAGTTTAGTTATTATTTCAATTCCAAAATCTCCCAGTGCTTCGATTTCTTCCAGTGAGATGCTGTCTGGCCCGGGTGCTTTTCCTTTCTTCATATGATGTATTGCATCTTCAACTTCTGCAGTCATTATTGGCGGACCATCATTGTTGGTCTGCAGTTCTACATCTGGTCTATTATCATCATACAATTCCCCTATATACTCTGTCCATCTGTTAATTATATTACTATGTCCCGTTATTAAGTCACCATCTTTTGATTTCAAACATCCAGTGTTGTTACGTGTCATCTTTCCTGTTAACATGTTTATCTTTTGGTACATGGAATGTGAGTCTTTCCTGACATTTTCCCCAATCTCTGTACACATTTGATTCAGCCAGGCTGCTTTAGCCACTTTGCATTTGTTCACTATTTCTTTTTGTATTCTAGAGTATTCTTCTTTATCGTTCTTTTTCTTTCTTCTTTCATCCATCAACTGCAGAATTTCGGCTGACATCCATTTCTTTTTTTGCAACTCTATGGGTTGGTGGGATTGTCTCTTTAGATGTCTGCTGAATTGACTCACGCAACATATCCCACTGTTCATCAATAGTCTGTATAATTTCCATTGCATTATACCGGTTTTGTACAGTGACATTGTCCTGGTCCCTAATTTCTTTATCCGTTCTAAGAATTCCTAAATTTAACTTGATGTTCTATGGTGTTTTTCTAATGTTCTTTAGTTTTATTCTAATTTTTCCTACAACTGGAACATGATCACTAAAGCAGTCTGCTCCTGGTCTAGTTTTTGCTCTAACTAAGCTGCTCCTGAATCTTCTTGAAATCAAAATATAATCAATCTGATTGCGGACATTATGACCAGGACTTTTCCAAGTCCACAATCTTCGAGGATGGTGTTTAAACCAGATGTTACCTATTATCATGCAGTGTGACTCAGCCCATGCTATTAATCTGTCACCTCTCACATTCTTTTCTCCTAGGCCATAGCCTATTATGTACACATGAAGAAAACAATAACCCCGCAAAGGTAAACCTAGAGCAGTGGTTCTTAACCTTCCTAATGTCGCGACCTATTGTTTGTTTGTTTGTTTTAGTATCCAGAAGCCATGAGTTGTTAACCCTTAGGCTCGGTATTATGGATATCGCAACCTTTCGGCCTTGATTCCATTGTAAATACCATAAATCTGGGAGAAATGTGGGTCTTTTCTGCCTACTCCCGGGAGTGAACCTGGACCACAAGGAGTTTGTCACCCGGTCACCGCGCAATCCGCTTTAGCCAACTACGCTAGAGAGCCGGGCCTGCATCTTATTAATACAGTTCCTCGTGTTTTGGTGACCATCAACCATACAATTATTATGTTTGTTACTTCATAATTTCAGTAAATATGTGCTTTCCGATGTTCTTAGGCGACCCATGTAAAAGGCTTGTTCGACCAACAAAGGGGTCGCGACCTATAGGTTGAGAAACGCTGACCTGAGGTAACTAACATTTAATGCGTATTGGGCATACAGAGTTAGGGTTGTATTTTATAGACCTATAGGCACTCAGTTGGTGATGTTGTCAGCATCACGAGGGCCGCTTTTTCGTTCCAGGACTTTACATGGCACCCACAGGATGCTGGATCCACCTGGGAGACAGTCATTTTGAGAAAAAACAAAAACAAAGGCTTTGCTCCGCTTGGATTTGAACCCACGACCTTCGGATCCTGAACTTAACATCAAGCCACCGGATAGTTTGAAGATTGATCCTTATAAGTATCAATTATATAATTAAGTATAAGTCTATTGTTTACTATTATTTTGTCCGAGTCGTCTACACAATATTGTTTGTGTATATTTCAGTGTGTGTGTGTGTGTGTATGTATGTTTGTGAATGTAATGAATGGTTTTGTATTTCTACTCGTTGTCTAGGCGGTGTTCATGCGTGTGTGGTGGATGATATTCTCACACGCTTCACGTTTACACACTGGCAACAAGCCGACACCGATGTGAGCTTTTACGAGACATTACTTTAATTGATGTATTACAACTTACGACAAACAGGATCGTCCCATCGATGTCTAATTGAACCGCTTTCGTACACAAACTCACGCAGCCTTTTAAACGAACAGTCTTCTGCAGGCAATCAAGCCACGATGGGTCCCCCATGGATTCAACACTGGACGGTTGGACATCTCACACGCTGGCATGGTTGCGATCTCAGCTTAACATTTCGTCGGCAGGTCTCCTTTCTCCTCAGGCACTCACGTAGACATTCGCACATTCAGACGCTCGTCCTCATTCGCTCCACCACGGTCGACACAAACTAAACTTGACCAGAGTCAAGTCTGACCTTATACCAACACCACAGAAGGGTTCCTTTCACGTGACAACACGTGGTGGTCCGTTACTTTTCCCGTGGCGGACGCTTGGGTCGCATCACCGTGGTCTCCGTGATAACTAGTGGTTAGTCACCTATCTCCAGATTCTCGTTTAAATCCAAGTCTCTGGACTATCTCGGGTGTTTTCGGGTCAGCTTTGGGCCTTCCCCCCAACCTCCTAAACTGGGTCGGAAATATCCCCATTACATTCTCCTTCCCCGTATAAAAAAAAAGTTTACTTTTTTTTTCCCTCATTATCGTTAATGGATAGGAGTATATTTTATGTAATGCTTGGGGTATTTTCACTGGTATCATGGGTAAAAAAATTTATTTCCAACCCTTTTGGTTAATTCATGTTTTTCCTTTGGAACTTTTATCAGTTGTCATGCCCAGTGAGTATTATGTGGCGTAATGGAATCAACACCCCAGGCAATACTCTTTCAATTGCGGAAAGACCATAAAGGCTCTACGCGTTTCCCACCTCATCCCACAGTCTGTCAAACGACAGAAAATCACCCCAGGCAACTCCCTTCACTCTTCCAAGTGCGGAAATCCATAACGGCTATGGAACAATAATGGTAAACCCGTAAAGTCCCCCCCTTGCCCCCTATATCCCGAAAACA
>CAJHNH020005538.1:0-20294 GCA_905116865.2 Candidula unifasciata
TATGATTTTTTCCAAAAGCGAAAGGCATAAATTCTGAAAAATGTCATTTTTGGTCATTTTTATTTATCTCAATTTGTGCCCCCCGATTGTACCCAGAGCCAACTCAGAATTCGTGTACCTACCCTGCATTTCGGTGTGTCTATTCATGTGTAAACTGATTGTTCTGCGGACTCAATGTTTCGTGGGTAGGACACAAACACGTTGTTCGGAAACATTTCTCGTCTATGTGTTTTTCACTGTTATTTCATCTATTTTATTTTATCACCTATCGAGCTCCTACGTGTCCATTTCTCATCCTAGCGTGATATGTCGTTTGCTGTGCAATGATAGACTGAGACTACAAATTGGCAACTTTTGGAACATATGAGCTAGGCAAACGCGAAAAGGCCTAAATTCTGGAAATACGTCCCTTGTGGTCTGAGTTATGATATCTCAATTGTTTGCCCCCAGATTGTACCAAAATGGCAAATCAGACATCCAGTTTTCACTACTCTGCATCTAGCGTGTCTTATGTCATTTGTCAACATAATTGTCTGGGACTCGAATGTTGTGTGGGTAGGACACACACCCAGGATTGTAGGAAACATTTTCTCTTAAAATTTGTGTTTCACTTTTATCTTATCTCAATTTTTCTGTTTACCACATGATTGTACAAAAGTGTCCAATTTCTCATTTAGAGTTTCTCGTCAAGTTTTTGAAATAATAGACTGTGTCTAGATTGGCACTGTTTTGGAAAATATGATTTTTGGCTATAACGTGTAAAGTGCATAAATTCTGGGAAAATTGCGTGTCCGACCTGTGGGCCATTTTTATTTTATCTCAAGTTTTTACTTCCTCAGCATGGTACGCAAAACGCCAAATCAGACATTCAGTTTAACTACTTGCATCTGGCGTGTCTATTCCTTTGTTAAAATAATTGTCTGGGACTCACTGTTTAGTGTCGTTAGGACACAAAACAAATTGTTAGGAACAATTCTTTCGTAAAATTTGTTTTCACTTTTATCTTATCTATTTTTCTGTCACCCCAACGAGCTCCAAAGTGTCAAATTTCTCATCTAGAGTATCTCGTCAAGTGTGAAATGATAGACTGAGACTAATTGGCAACTTTTTTGCAAATAGTATTTTGGCCAAACGCGTAAGGCATAAATTCTGCAAAATTGTCACTTGTGGTCATTTTTATGTTATCTCAATTGTTGCCCCAGATTGTACCGAAAAAATGCCCAAATCAGAGACATCCAGTTTAACTACTCTCTCATCTAGCGTTGTCTATTCATGTGTAAAATAATTGTCTGGGACTCATGTTTAGTGGTAGGACACAAACAAGTTGTTAGGAACATTTCTTCGTAAAATTTGTTTTTTTACTTTTATCTTATCTATTTTTCTGTCACCAACGAGCTCCAAAGTGTCCACATTTCTCATCTAGAGTATCTCGTCAAGTGTGAAATGATAGACTGAGACTAAATTGGCAACTTTTTTGAAAATATTTATTTTGGCCAAACGCGAAAGGCATAAATTCTGAAAAAATGTCACTTGTGGGTCATTTTTATGTTATCTCAATTGTTGCCACCAGATTGTACCAAAAATGCCAAATCAGACATTCAGTTTTACCTACTCTGCATCTAGCGTGTCTATTCATGTGTAAAATAATTGTCTGGGACTCACTGTATTTTAGTGGTAGGACACAAACAAGTTGTTAGGAAACAATTCTTCGTAAAAATTTGTTTTTCACTTTTATCTTATCTATTTTTCTGTCACCAACGAGCTCCAAAGTGTCCAATTTATCATCTAGAGTATCTCGTCAAGTGTGAAATGATAGACTGAGACTAAATTGGCAACTTTTTGGAAAATATGATTTTTGGCCAAACGCGAAAGGCATAAATTCTGGAAAAAAGAAAAATGTCACTTGTGGTCATTTTTATGTTATCCATTGTTGCCCCAGATTGTACCAAAATGCCAAATCAGACATTCAGTTTTACCTACTCTGCATCTAGCGTGTCTATTCATGTGTAAAAATAATTGTCTGGGACTCAATGTTTAGTGGTAGGACACAAAAACAAGTTGTTAGGAACAATTCTTCGTAAAAATTTGTTTTTTTCACTTTTATCTTATCTATTTTTCTGTCACCAACGAGCTCCAAAGTGTCCAATTTATCATCTAGAGTATCTCGTCAAGTGTGAAATGATAGACTGAGACTAAATTGGCAACTTTTTTGGAAAATATGATTTTGGCCAAACGCGAAAGGCATAAATTCTGAAAAATTGTCACTTGTGGTCATTTTTATGTTATCTCAATTGTTGCCCCCAGATTGTACAAAAATGCCAAATCAGACATTCAGTTTTAACTACTCTGCATCTAGCGTGTCTATTCATGTGTAAAATAATTGTCTGGGACTCACTGTTTAGTGGTAGGACACAAACAAGTTGTTAGGAACAATTCTTCGTAAAATTTGTTTTTCACTTTTATCTTATCTATTTTTCTGTCACCTACGAGCTCCAAAGTGTCCAATTTATCATCTAGAGTATCTCGTCAAGTGTGAAATGATAGACTGAGACTAAATTGGCAACTTTTTTTTGAAAATATTATTTTGGCCAAACGCGAAAGGCATAAATTCTGCAAAATTGTCACTTGTGGTCATTTTTATGTTATCTCAATTGTTGCCCCCAGATTGTACCAAAATGCCAAATCAGACATCCAGTTTAACTACTCTGCATCTAGCGTGTCTATTCATGTGTAAAATAATTGTCTGGGACTCACTGTTTAGTGGTAGGACACAAACAAGTTGTTAGGAACATTTCTTCGTAAAATTTGTTTTTTCACTTTTATCTTATCTATTTTTCTGTCACCTAACGAGCTCCAAAGTGTCCAATTTCTCATCTAGAGTATCTCGTCAAGTGTGAAATGATAGACTGAGACTAAATTGGCAACTTTTTGGAAAATATGATTTTGGCCAAACGCGAAAGGCATAAATTCTGGAAAAAATGTCACTTGTGGTCATTTTTATGTTATCTCAATTGTTGCCCCCAGATTGTACAAAAATGCCAAATCAGACATTCAGTTTACCTACTCTGCATCTAGCGTGTCTATTCATGTGTAAAATAATTGTCTGGGACTCAATGTTTAGTGGTAGGACACAAACAAGTTGTTAGGAACAATTCTTCGTAAAATTTGTTTTTCACTTTTATCTTATTCTATTTTTCTGTCACCAACGAGCTCCAAAGTGTCCAATTTATCATCTAGAGTATCTCGTCAAGTGTGAAATGATAGACTGAGACTAAATTGGCAACTTTTTTTGGAAAATATTATTTTGGGCCAAAACGCGAAAGGCATAAATTCTGCAAAAATGTCACTTGTGGTCATTTTTATGTTATCTCAATTGTTGCCCCCAGATTGTACAAAAAAATGCCAAATCAGACATTCAGTTTACCTACTCTGCATCTAGCGTGTCTATTCATGTGTAAAATAATTGTCTGGGACTCAATGTTTAGTGGTAGGACACAAACAAGTTGTTAGGAAACAATTTCTTCGTAAAAAAAAATTTGTTTTTCACTTTTATCTTATCTATTTTTCTGTCACCAACGAGCTCCAAAGTGTCCAATTTTCTCATCTAGAGTATCTCGTCAAGTGTGAAATGATAGACTGAGACTAAATTGGCAACTTTTTTTTGAAAATATGATTTTGGCCAAACGCGAAAGGCATAAATTCTGCAAAATTGTCACTTGTGGTGGTCATTTTTATGTTATCTCAATTGTTGCCCCCAGATTGTACAAAAATGCCAAATCAGACATTCAGTTTAACTACTCTGCATCTAGCGTGTCTATTCATGTGTAAAATAATTGTCTGGGACTCAATGTTTAGTGGTAGGACACAAACAAGTTGTTAGGGAACAATTTCTTCGTAAAATTTGTTTTTCACTTTTATCTTATCTATTTTTTTCTGTCACCTATGAGCTCCAAAGTGTCCAAATTTCATCTAGAGTATCTCGTCAAGTGTGAAATGATAGACTGAGACTAAATTGGCAACTTTTGTGGAAAATATGATTTTGGCCAAACGCGAAAGGCATAAATTCTGGAAAAATGTCACTTTGTGGTCATTTTTTATGTTATCTCAAATTGTTGCCCCCAGATTGTACCAAAAATGCCAAATCAGACATCCAGTTTAACTACTCTGCATCTAGCGTGTCTATTCATGTGTAAAATAATTGTCTGGGGACTCACTGTTTTAGTGGTAGGACACAAACAAGTTGTTTAGGAAATTCTTTCGTAAAATTTGTTTTTCACTTTTATCTTATCTATTTTTTCTGTCACCTATGAGCTCCAAAGTGTCCAATTTCTCATCTAGAGTATCTCGTCAAGTGTGAAATGATAGACTGAGACTAAATTTGCAACTTTTTGGAAAAATATGATTTTTGGCCAAACGCGAAAGGCATAAATTCTGGAAAAATGTCACTTGTGGTCATTTTTATGTTATCTCAATTGTTGCCCCCAGATTGTACCAAAATGCCAAATCAGACATTCATTTTAACTACTCTGCATCTAGCGTGTCTATTCATGTGTAAAAAATAATTGTCTGGGACTCACTGTTTAGTGGTAGGACACAAAACAAGTTGTTAGGAACATTTCTTCGTAAAAAATTGTTTTTTCACTTTTATCTTATCTATTTTTCTGTCACCTATGAGCTCCAAAGTGTCCAATTTCTCATCTAGAGTATCTCGTCAAGTGTGTGAAATGATAGACTGAGACTAAATTGGCAACTTTTTTGCAAATATTGATTTTGGCCAAACGCGAAAGGCATAAATTCTGGAAAAATTGTCACTTGTGGTCATTTTTTATGTTATCTCAATTGTTGCCCCCAGATTGTACCAAAATGCCAAAATCAGACATTCAGTTTAACCTACTCTGCATCTAGCGTGTCTATTCATGTGTAAAATAATTGTCTGGGACTCACTGTTTAGTGGTAGGACACAAACAAGTTGTGTTAGGAACATTTCTTCGTAAAATTTGTTTTTTTCACTTTTATCTTATCTATTTTTCTGTCACCAATGAGCTCCAAAGTGTCCAATTTATCATCTAGAGTATCTCGTCAAGTGTGAAATGATAGACTGAGACTAAATTGGCAACGTTTTTTTTGAAAAAATATTTTTTTTGGCCAAACGCGAAAGGCATAAATTCTGCAAAAATTGTCACTTGTGGTCATTTTTATGTTATCTCAATTGTTGCCCCCAGATTGTACCAAAAATGCCAAATCAGACATCCAGTTTAACTACTCTGCATCTAGCGTGTCTATTCATGTGTAAAATAATTGTCTGGGACTCACTGTTTAGTGGTAGGACACAAACAAGTTGTTAGGAACAATTCTTCGTAAAATTTGTTTTCACTTTTATCTTATCTATATTTTTCTGTCACCTATGAGCTCCAAAGTGTCCAATTTATCATCTAGAGTATCTCGTCAAGTGTGAAAATGATAGACTGAGACTAAATTGGCAACTTTTTTTGCAAATATTATTTTGGCCAAACGCGTCAAAGGCATAAATTCTGAAAAATTGTCACTTGTGGTCATTTTTTTATGTTATCTCAATTGTTGCCCCCCCAGATTGTACAAAAATGCCAAATCAGACATCCAGTTTAACTACTCTGCATCTAGCGTGTCTATTCATGTGTAAAAATAATTGTCTGGGACTCACTGTTTAGTGGTAGGACACAAAACAAGTTGTTAGGAACATTTCTTCGTAAAATTTGTTTTTCACTTTTTATCTTATCTATTTTTTCTGTCACCTATGAGCTCCAAAGTGTCCAATTTTCTCATCTAGAGTATCTCGTCAAGTGTGAAATGATAGACTGAGACTAAATTGGCAACTTTTTTGAAAATATGATTTTGGCCAAACGCGAAAGGCATAAATTCTGGAAAAAATGTCACTTGTGGTCATTTTTTATGTTATCTCAATTGTTGCCCCCAGATTGTACAAAAAATGCCAAAATCAGACATCCAGTTTAACTACTCTGCATCTAGCGTGTCTATTCATGTGTAAAATAATTGTCTGGGACTCAATGTTTAGTGGTAGGACACAAACAGTTGTTAGGAACAATTCTTCGTAAAATTTTGTTTTTCACTTTTATCTTATCTATTTTTCTGTCACCAACGAGCTCCAAAGTGTCCAATTTCTCATCTAGAGTATCTCGTCAAGTGTGAAATGATAGACTGAGACTAAATTGGCAACTTTTTTTTGGCAAAATATGATTTTGGCCAAAAAACGAAAAAGGCATAAATTCTGAAAAAAAATGTCACTTGTGGTCATTTTTATGTTATCTCAATTGTTGCCCCCAGATTGTACAACAAATGCCAAATCAGACATCCAGTTTAACTACTCTGCATCTAGCGTGTCTATTCATGTGTAAAATAATTGTCTGGGACTCACTGTTTAGTGGTAGGACACAAAACAAGTTGTTAGGAATTTCTTCGTAAAAATTTGTTTTTCACTTTTATCTTATCTATTTTCTGTCACCTATGAGCTCCAAAGTGTCCAATTTCTCATCTAGAGTATCTCGTCAAGTGTGAAATGATAGACTGAGACTAAATTGGCAACTTTTTGCAAATATTGATTTTGGGCCAAACGCGTAAGGCATAAATTCTGAAAAAAAATGTCACTTGTGGTCATTTTATGTTATCTCTCAATTGTTGCCCCCAGATTGTACCAAAAATGCCAAATCAGACATTCAGTTTACCTACTCTGCATCTAGCGTGTCTATTCATGTGTAAAATAATTGTCTGGGACTCAATGTTTAGTGGTAGGACACAAACAAGTTGTTAGGAACAATTCTTCGTGAAATTTGTTTTTCACTTTTATCTTATCTATTTTTTCTGTCACCAACGAGCTCCAAAGTGTCCAATTTCTCATCTAGAGTATCTCGTCAAGTGTGAAATGATAGACTGAGAACTAAATTGGCAACTTTTTTGGCAAATATGATTTTGGCCCAAACGCGAAAAGGCATAAATTCTGGAAAAATGTCACTTGTGGTCATTTTTATGTTATCTCAATTGTTGCCCCCAGATTGTACCAAAATGCCAAATCAGACATCCAGTTTAACTACTCTGCATCTAGCCTGTCTATTCATGTGTAAAATAATTGTCTGGGACTCACTGTTTAGTGGTAGGACACAAACAAGTTGTTAGGAACATTTCTTCGTAAAATTTGTTTTGTTTTTCACTTTTATCTTATCTATTTTTCTGTCACCATATGAGCTCCAAAGTGTCCAATTTCTCATCTAGAGTATCTCGTCAAGTGTGAAATGATAGACTGAGACTAAATTGGCAACTTTTTGGCAAATATGATTTTGGCCCAAAACGCGAAGGCATAAATTCTGGAAAAAATGTCACTTGTGGTCATTTTTATGTTATCTCAATTGTTGCCCCCAGATTGTACCAAAATGCCAAATCAGACATTCAGTTTAACCTACTCTGCTTGCATCTAGCGTGTCTATTCATGTGTGTAAAATAATTGTCTGGGACTCACTGTTTAGTGGTAGGACACAAACAAGTTGTTAGGAAAATTTCTTCGTAAAATTTGTTTTTCACTTTTATCTTATCTATTTTTCTGTCACCTATGAGCTCCAAAGTGTCCAATTTCTCATCTAGAGTTATCTCGTCAAGTGTGAAATGATAGACTGAGACTAAAATTGGCAACTTTTTGGCAAAATATTATTTTGGCCAAACGCGAAAGGCATAAATTCTGAAACAAAAATGTCACTTGTGGTCATTTTTTATGTTATCTCAATTGTTGCCCCCAGATTGTACAAAAATGCCAAATCAGACATCCAGTTTAACCTACTCTGCATCTAGGCGTGTCTATTTCATGTGTCAAAATAATTGTCTTGGGACTCAATGTTTAGTGGTAGGACACAAACAAGGTTGTTAGGAACATTTTTCTTCGTAAAATTTGTTTTTCACTTTTATCTTATCTATTTTTCTGTCACCTAACGAGCTCCAAAGTGTCCAATTTCTCATCTAGAGTATCTCGTCAAGTGTGAAATGATAGACTGAGACTAAAATTGGCAACTTTTTTGGAAATATTATTTTGGCCAAACGCGAAAGGCATAAATTCTGGAAAAAAATGTCACTTGTGGTCATTTTTATGTTATCTCAATTGTTGACCCCCAGATTGTACCAAAATGCCAAATCAGACATTCAGTTTAACCTACTCTGCATCTAGCGTGTCTATTCATGTGTAAAATAATTGTCTAGGACTCAATGTTTAGTGGTAGGACACAAACAAGTTGTTAGGAACATTTCTTCGTAAAAATTTGTTTTTCCACTTTTATCTTATCTATTTTTTTGTCACTTATGAGCTCCAAAGTGGTCCAATTTTCTCATCTAGAGTATCTCGTCAAGTGTGAAATGATAGACTGAGACTAAATTTGCAACTTTTTTGGCAAATATGATTTTGGGCCAAAACGCGAAAGGCATAAATTCTGAGAACAAAAAAATGTCACTTGTGGTCATTTTTATGTTATCTCAATTGTTGCCCCCAGATTGTACAAAAAATGCCAAATCAGACATTCAGTTACCTACTCTTGCATCTAGCGTGTCTATTCATTGTGTGTAAAATAATTGTCTGGGACTCAATGTTTAGTGGTAGGACACAAACAAGTTGTTAGGAACAATTCTTTCGTAAAATTTGTTTTTCACTTTTATCTTATCTATTTTTCTGTCACCAACGAGCTCCAAAGTGTCCAATTTCCTCATCTAGAGTATCTCGTCAAGTGTGAAATGATAGACTGAGACTAAATTGGCAACTTTTTAACGGAAAATATGATTTTGGCCAAACGCGTAAGGCATAAATTCTGCAAAAAATGTCACTTGTGGTCATTTTTATGTTATCTCAATTGTTGCCCCCAGATTGTACCAAAATGCCAAATCAGACATTCAGTTTACCTACTCTGCATCTAAGCGTGTCCTATTCATGTGTAAAATAATTGTCTGGGACTCAATGTTTACTGGTAGGACACAAAACAAGTTGTTAGGAACATTTCTTCGTAAAATTTGTTTTTTCACTTTTATCTTATCTATTTTTTCTGTCACCTATGAGCTCCCAAAGTGTCCAATTTCTCATCTAGAGTATCTCGTCAAGTGTGAAAATGATAGACTGAGACTAAATTGGCAACTTTTTGGAAAATATGATTTTTGGCCCAAAACGCGAAAGGCATAAATTCTAATGCAAAATGTCACTTGTGGTCATTTTTATGTTATCTCAATTGTTGCCCCCAGATTGTACCAAAATGCCAAATCAGACATCCAGTTTACCTACTATGCATCTAGCGTGTCTATTCATGTGTAAAAATAATTGTCTGGGACTCACTGTTTAGTGGTAGGACACAAACAAGTTGTTAGGAACAATTCTTCGTAAAATTTGTTTTTCACTTTTATCTTATCTATTTTTCCTGTCACCAACGAGCTCAAAAGTGTCCAATTTCTCATCTAGAGTATCTCGTCAAGTGTTGAAATGATAGACTGAGACTAAATTGGCAACTTTTTTGGAAAATATGATTTTGGCCAAACGCGAAAAGGCATAAATTCTGGAAAAATGTCACTTGTGGTCATTTTTATGTTATCTCAAATTGTTGCCCCCAGATTGTACCAAAATGCCAAATCAGACATTCCAGTTTACCTACTCTGCATCTAGCGTGTCTATTCATGTGTAAAATAATTGTCTGGGACTCACTGTTTAGTGGTAGGACACAAACAAGTTTTGTTAGGAACAATTCTTCGTAAATTTTGTTTTTCACTTTTATCTTATCTATTTTTCTGTCACCAACGAGCCTCCAAAGTGTCCCATTTATTCATCTAGAGTATCTCGTCAAGTGTGAAATGATAGACTGAGACTAAATTGGCAACTTTTTGAAGAAAAAAATATTATTTTGGCCAAACGCGAAGGCATATAAATTCTGGAAAAATGTCACTTGTGGTCATTTTTTTATGTTATCTCAATTGTTGCCCCCAGATTGTACCAAAAATGCCAAATCAGACATTCAGTTTACCTACTCTGCATCTAGCGTGTCTATTCATGTGTAAAATAATTGTCTGGGACTCACTGTTTAGTGGTAGGACACAAACAAGTTGTTAGGAACATTTCTTCGTAAAAATTTGTTTTTTCACTTTTATACTTATCTATTTTTCTGTCACCTATGAGCTCCAAAGTGTCCAATTTCTCATCTAGAGTATCTCGTCAAGTGTGAAATGATAGACTGAGACTAAAATTGGCAACTTTTTTGGCAAAATATGATTTTGGCCAAACGCGACCGTTAAAGGCATAAATTCTGGAAAATTGTCACTTGTGGTCATTTTTTATGTTATCTCAATTGTTTGCCCCCAGATTGTACCAAAATGCCAAATCAGACATTCAGTTTACCTACTCTGCATCTAGCGTGTCTATTCATGTGTAAAATAATTGTCTGGGGACTCAATGTTTAGTGGTAGGACACAAACAAGGTTGTTAGGAACAATTCTTCGTAAAAAATTTGTTTTTCACTTTTATCTTATCTATTTTTCTGTCACCAACGAGCTCCAAAGTGTCCAATTTCTCATCTAGAGTATCTCGTCAAGTGTGAAATGATAGACTGAGACTAAATTGGCAACTTTTTTGCAAATATGATTTTGGCCAAACGCGAAAGGCATAAATTCTGGAAAAATGTCACTTGTGGTCATTTTTATGTTATCTCAATTGTTGACCCCAGATTGTACAAAAATGCCAAATCAGACATCCAGTTTAACTACTCTGCATCTAGCGTGTCTATTCATGTGTAAAATAATTGTCTGGGACTCACTGTTTAGTGGTAGGACACAAACAAGTTGTTAGGAACATTTCTTCGTAAAATTTGTTTTTCACTTTTATCTTATCTATTTTTCTGTCACCTATGAGCTCCAAAGTGTCCAATTTCTCATCTAGAGTATCTCGTCAAGTGTGAAATGATAGACTGAGACTAAATTGGCAACTTTTTGGAAAATATGATTTTGGCCAAACGCGAAAGGCATAAATTCTGGAAAAATGTCACTTGTGGTCATTTTTATGTTATCTCAATTGTTGCCCCCAGATTGTACCAAAATGCCAAAATCAGACATTCAGTTTAAACTACTCTGCATCTAGCGTGTCTATTCATGTGTAAAATAATTGTCTGGGACTCAATGTTTAGTGGTAGGACACAAACTAAGTTGTTAGGAAACAATTCTTCGTAAAATTTGTTTTTCACTTTTATCTTATCTATTTTTCTGTCACCAACGAGCTCCAAAGTGTCCAATTTCTCATCTAGAGTATCTCGTCAAGTGTGAAATGATAGACTGAGACTAAATTGGCAACTTTTAGAAAATATGATTTTGGCCAAACGCGAAAGGCATAAATTTCTCTGAAAAAATGTCACTTGTGGTCATTTTTATGTTATCTCAATTGTTGCCCCCAGATTGTACCAAAATGCCAAATCAGACATTCAGTTTACCTACTCTGCATCTAGCGTGTCTATTCATGTGTAAAATAATTGTCTGGGGACTCAATGATTAGTGGTAGGACACAAACAAGTTGTTAGGAACAATTCTTCGTAAAATTTGTTTTTCACTTTTATCTTATCTATTTTTCTGTCACCAACGAGCTCCAAAGTGTCCAATTTATCATCTAGAGTATCTCGTCAAGTGTGAAATGATAGACTGAGACTAAATTGGCAACTTTTTTGCAAATATGATTTTTTGGCCAAACGCGTAAGGCATAAATTCTGGAAAAATTGTCCACTTGTGGTCATTTTTATGTTATCTCAATTGTTGCCCCCAGATTGTACCAAAATGCCAAATCAGACATTCAGTTTACCTACTCTGCATCTAGCGTGTCTATTCATGTGTAAAATAATTGTCTGGGACTCAATGTTTAGTGGTAGGACACAAACAAGTTGTTAGGAACAATTCTTCGTAAAATTTGTTTTTCACTTTTATCTTATCTATTTTTCTGTCACCTATGAGCTCCAAAGTGTCCAATTTCTCATCTAGAGTATCTCGTCAAGTGTGAAATGATAGGACTGAGACTAAATTGGCAAACTTTTGGAAAATATGATTTTGGCCCAAACGCGAAAGGCATAAATTCTGGAAAAATGTCACTTGTGGTCATTTTTATGTTATCTCAATTGTTGCCCCCAGATTGTACAAAAAATGCCAAATCAGACATTCAGTTTAACTACTCTGCATCTAGCGTTGTCTATTCATGTGTAAAATAATTGTCTGGGACTCACTGTTTAGTGGTAGGACACAAACAAGTTGTTAGGAAACAATTCTTCGTAAAATTTGTTTTTCACTTTTATCTTATCTATTTTTCTGTCACCTACGAGCTCCAAAGTGTCCAATTTCTCATCTAGAGTATCTCGTCAAGTGTGAAATGATAGACTGAGACTAAATTTGCAACTTTTTGGAAAATATGATTTTGGCCAAACGCGAAAGGCATAAATTCTGGAAAAATGTCACTTGTGGTCATTTTTATGTTATCTCAATTGTTGCCCCCAGATTGTACCAAAATGCCAAATCAGACATCCAGTTTAACTACTCTGCATCTAGCGTGTCTATTCATGTGTAAAATAATTGTCTGGGACTCACTGTTTAGTGGTAGGACACAAACAAGTTGTTAGGAACAATTCTTCGTAAAATTTGTTTTTTCACTTTTATCTTATCTATTTTTCTGTCACCAATGAGCTCCAAAGTGTCCAATTTCTCATCTAGAGTATCTCGTCAAGTGTGAAATGATAGACTGAGACTAAAATTGGCAACTTTTTGAAAATATATGATTTTGGCCAAACGCGAAAGGCATAAATTCTGGAAAAATGTCACTTGTGGTCATTTTTATGTTATCTCAATTGTTGCCCCCAGATTGTACAAAAATGCCAAATCAGACATTCAGTTTACCTACTCTGCATCTAGCGTGTCTATTCATGTGTAAAATAATTGTCTGGGACTCAATGTTTAGTGGTAGGACACAAACAAGTTGTTAGGAACAAATTCTTCGTAAAATTTGTTTTTCACTTTTATCTTATCTATTTTTCTGTCACCTATGAGCTCCAAAGTGTCCAATTTATCATCTAGAGTATCTCGTCAAGTGTGAAATGATAGACTGAGACTAAATTGGCAACTTTTTGGAAAATATGATTTTGGCCAAACGCGAAAGGCATAAATTCTGGAAAAAATGTCACTTGTGGTCATTTTTATGTTATCTCAATTGTTGCCCCCAGATTGTACAAAAATGCCAAATCAGACATTCAGTTTACCTACTCTGCATCTAGCGTGTCTATTCATGTGTAAAATAATTGTCTGGGACTCAATGTTTAGTGGTAGGACACAAACAAGTTGTTAGGAACAATTCTTCGTAAAATTTGTTTTTCACTTTTATCTTATCTATTTTTCTGTCACCAACGAGCTCCAAAGTGTCCAATTTCTCATCTAGAGTATCTCGTCAAGTGTGAAATGATAGACTGAGACTAAATTGGCAACTTTTTGGAAAATATGATTTTGGCCAAACGCGAAAGGTATAAATTCTGGGAAAATGTCACTTGTGGTCATTTTTATGTTATCTCAATTGCTGCCCCCCAGATTGTACCAAAATGCCAAATCAGACATTCAGTTTAACTACTCTGCCTCTAGCGTGTCTATTCATGTGTGAAATAATTGTCTAGGACTCACTGTTTAGTGGTAGGACACAAACAAGTTGTTAGGAACATTTCTTCGTAAAATTTGTTTTTCACTTTTATCTTATAAATTTTTCTGTCACCAACGAGCTCCAAAGTGTCCAATTTCTCATCTAGAGTATCTCGTCAAGTGTGAAATGATAGACTGAGACTAAATTGGCAACTTTTTGAAAAATATGATTTGGCCAAACGCGAAAGGCATAAATTCTGGAAAAATGTCACTTGTGGTCATTTTTATGTTATCTCAATTGTTGCCCCCAGATTGTACCAAAATGCCAAATCAGACATCCAGTTTAACTACTCTGCATCTAGCGTGTCTATTCATGTGTAAAATAATTGTCTGGGACTCAATGTTTAGTGGTAGGACACAAACAAGTTGTTAGGAACAATTCTTCGTAAAATTTGTTTTTCACTTTTATCTTATCTATTTTTCTGTCACCAACGAGCTCCAAAGTGTCCAATTTATCATCTAGAGTATCTCGTCAAGTGTGAAATGATAGACTGAGACTAAATTGGCAACTTTTGGAAAATATGATTTTGGCCAAACGCGAAAGGCATAAATTCTGGAAAAATGTCACTTGTGGTCATTTTTATGTTATCTCAATTGTTGCCCCCCAGATTGTACCAAAATGCCAAATCAGACATTCAGTTTACCTACTCTGCATCTAGCGTGTCTATTCATGTGTAAAATAATTGTCTGGGACTCAATGTTTAGTGGTAGGACACAAACAAGTTGTTAGGAACAATTCTTCGTAAAATTTGTTTTTCCTTTTTATCTTATCTATTTTTCTGTCACCAACGAGCTCCAAAGTGTCCAATTTCTCATCTAGAGTATCTCGTCAAGTGTGAAATGATAGACTGAGACTAAATTGGCAACTTTTTGGAAAAAATATGATTTTGGCCAAAACGCGAAAGGCATAAATTCTGGAAAAATGTCACTTGTGGTCATTTTTATGTTATCTCAATTGTTGCCCCCAGATTGTACAAAAATGCCAAATCAGACATCCAGTTTAACTACTCTGCATCTAGCGTGTCTATTCATGTGTAAAATAATTGTCTGGGACTCACTGTTTAGTGGTAGGACACAAACAAGTTGTTAGGAAACATTTCTTCGTAAAAATTTGTTTTTCAATTTTATCTTATCTATTTTTCTGTCTGTCACCTATGAGCTCCAAAGTGTCCAAATTTCTCATCTAGAGTATCTCGTCAAGTGTGAAATGATAGACTGAGACTAAATTGGCAACTTTTTGGAAAAATATGATTTTGGCCAAACGCGAAAGGCATAAATTCTGGAAAAATGTCACTTGTGGTCATTTTTATGTTATCTCAATTGTTGCCCCCAGATTGTACAAAAATGCCAAATCAGACATTCAGTTTACCTACTCTGCATCTAGCGTGTCTATTCATGTGTAAAATAATTGTCTGGGACTCACTGTTTAGTGGTAGGACACAAACAAGTTGTTAGGAACAATTCTTCGTAAAATTTGTTTTTCACTTTTATCTTATCTATTTTTCTGTCACCAACGAGCTCCAAAGTGTCCAATTTATCATCTAGAGTATCTCGTCAAGTGTGAAATGATAGACTGAGACTAAATTGGCAACTTTTTGGAAAATATGATTTTGGCCAAACGCGAAAGGCATAAATTCTGAAAAATGTCACTTGTGGTCATTTTTATGTTATCTCAATTGTTGCCCCCAGATTGTACCAAAAATGCCAAATCAGACATTCAGTTTAACTACTCTGCATCTAGCGTGTCTATTCATGTGTAAAATAATTGTCTGGGACTCAATGTTTAGTGGTAGGACACAAACAAGTTGTTAGGAACAATTTTTCGTAAAATTTGTTTTTCACTTTTATCTTATCTATTTTTCTGTCACCAACGAGCTCCAAAGTGTCCAATTTCTCATCTAGAGTATCTCGTCAAGTGTGAAATGATAGACTGAGACTAAATTGGCAACTTTTTGGAAAATATGATTTTGGCCAAACGCGAAAGGCATAAATTCTGGAAAAATGTCACTTGTGGTCATTTTTATGTTATCTCAATTGTTGCCCCCAGATTGTACAAAAATGCAAATCAGACATTCAGTTTAACTACTCTGCATCTAGCGTGTCTATTCATGTGTAAAATAATTGTCTGGGACTCACTGTTTAGTGGTAGGACACAAACAAGTTGTTAGGAACATTTCTTCGTAAAATTTGTTTTTCACTTTTATCTTATCTATTTTTCTGTCACCAACGAGCTCCAAAGTGTCCAATTTCTCATCTAGAGTATCTCGTCAAGTGTGAAATGATAGACTGAGACTAAATTGGCAACTTTTTGGAAAATATGATTTTGGCCAAACGCGAAAGGCATAAATTCTGGAAAAATGTCACTTGTGGTCATTTTTATGTTATCTCAATTGTTGCCCCAGATTGTACAAAAATGCCAAATCAGACATTCAGTTTAACTACTCTGCATCTAGCGTGTCTATTCATGTGTAAAATAATTGTCTGGGACTCACTGTTTAGTGGTAGGACACAAACAAGTTGTTAGGAACAATTCTTCGTAAAATTTGTTTTTCACTTTTATCTTATCTATTTTTCTGTCACCAACGAGCTCCAAAGTGTCCAATTTATCATCTAGAGTATCTCGTCAAGTGTGAAATGATAGACTGAGACTAAATTGGCAACTTTTTGGAAAATATGATTTTGGCCAAACGCGAAAGGCATAAATTCTGGAAAAATGTCACTTGTGGTCATTTTTATGTTATCTCAATTGTTGCCCCCAGATTGTACAAAAATGCCAAATCAGACATTCAGTTTACCTACTCTGCATCTAGCGTGTCTATTCATGTGTAAAATAATTGTCTGGGACTCAATGTTTAGTGGTAGGACACAAACAAGTTGTTAGGAACAATTCTTCGTAAAATTTGTTTTTTCACTTTTATCTTATCTATTTTTCTGTCACCAACGAGCTCCAAAGTGTCCAATTTCTCATCTAGAGTATCTCGTCAAGTGTGAAATGATAGACTGAGACTAAATTGGCAACTTTTTTGAAAATATGATTTTGGCCAAACGCGAAAGGCATAAATTCTGGAAAATTTGTCAAAAATTGTCACTTGTGGTCATTTTTATGTTATCTCAATTGTTGCCCCCAGATTGTACAAAAATGCCAAATCAGACATTCAGTTTAACCTACTCTGCATCTAGCGTGTCTATTCATGTGTAAAATAATTGTCTGGGACTCAATGTTTAGTGGTAGGACACAAACAAGTTGTTAGGAACAATTCTTCGTAAAATTTGTTTTTCACTTTTATCTTATCTATTTTTCTGTCACCAACGAGCTCCAAAGTGTCCAATTTCTCATCTAGAGTATCTCGTCAAGTGTGAAATGATAGACTGAGACTAAATTGGCAACTTTTTTGGAAAATATGATTTTGGCAAAACGCGAAAGGCATAAATTCTGGAAAAATGTCACTTGTGGTCATTTTTATGTTATCTCAATTGTTGCCCCCAGATTGTACAAAAATGCCAAATCAGACATTCAGTTTACCTACTCTGCATCTAGCGTGTCTATTCATGTGTAAAAATAATTGTCTGGGACTCAATGTTTAGTGGTAGGACACAAACAAGTTGTTAGGAACAATTCTTCGTAAAATTTGTTTTTCACTTTTATCTTATCTATTTTTCTGTCACCAACGAGCTCCAAAGTGTCCAATTTCTCATCTAGAGTATCTCGTCAAGTGTGAAATGATAGACTGAGACTAAATTGGCAACTTTTTTGGAAAATATGATTTTGGCCAAACGCGAAAGGCATAAATTCTGGAAAAATGTCACTTGTGGTCATTTTTATGTTATCTCAATTGTTGCCCCCAGATTGTACAAAAATGCCAAATCAGACATTCAGTTTACCTACTCTGCATCTAGCGTGTCTATTCATGTGTAAAATAATTGTCTGGGACTCAATGTTTAGTGGTAGGACACAAACAAGTTGTTAGGAACAATTCTTCGTAAAATTTGTTTTTCACTTTTATCTTATCTATTTTTCTGTCACCAACGAGCTCCAAAGTGTCCAATTTCTCATCTAGAGTATCTCGTCAAGTGTGAAATGATAGACTGAGACTAAATTGGCAACAACTTTTTGGAAAATATGATTTTGGCCAAACGCGAAAGGCATAAATTCTGGAAAAATGTCACTTGTGGTCATTTTTATGTTATCTCAATTGTTGCCCCCAGATTGTACAAAAATGCCAAATCAGACATTCAGTTTACCTACTCTGCATCTAGCGTGTCTATTCATGTGTAAAATAATTGTCTGGGACTCAATGTTTAGTGGTAGGACACAAACAAGTTGTTAGGAACAATTCTTCGTAAAATTTGTTTTTCACTTTTATCTTATCTATTTTTCTGTCACCAACGAGCTCCAAAGTGTCAAATTTCTCATCTAGAGTATCTCGTCAAGTGTGAAATGATAGACTGAGACAAAATTGGCAACTTTTTGGAAAATATGATTTTGGCAAAACGCGAAAGGCATAAATTCTGGAAAAAATGTCACTTGTAGTCATTTTAATGTTATCTCAATTGTTGCCCCCAGATTGTACCAAAATGCCAAATCAGACATTCAGTTTACCTACTCTGCATCTAGCGTGTCTATTCATGTGTAAAATAATTGTCTGGGACTCAATGTTTAGTGGTAGGACACAAACAAGTTGTTAGGAACAATTCTTCGTAAAATTTGTTTTTCACTTTTATCTTATCTATTTTTCTGTCACCAACGAGCTCCAAAGTGTCCAATTTCTCATCTAGAGTATCTCGTCAAGTGTGAAATGATAGACTGAGACTAAATTGGCAACTTTTTGGAAAATATGATTTTGGCTAAACGCGAAAGGCATAAATTCTGGAAAAATGTCACTTGTGGTCATTTTTATGTTATCTCAATTGTTGCCCCCAGATTGTACAAAAATGCCAAATCAGACATTCAGTTTACCTACTCTGCATCTAGCGTGTCTATTCATGTGTAAAATAATTGTCTGGGACTCACTGTTTAGTGGTAGGACACAAACAAGTTGTTAGGAACATTTCTCGTAAAATTTGTTTTTCACTTTTATCTTATCTATTTTTCTGTCACCTATGAGCTCCAAAGTGTCCAATTTCTCATCTAGAGTATCTCGTCAAGTGTGAAATGATAGACTGAGACTAAATTGGCAACTTTTTGGAAAATATGATTTTGGCCAAACGCGAAAGGCATAAATTCTGGAAAAATGTCACTTGTGGTCATTTTTATGTTATCTCAATTGTTGCCCCCAGATTGTACAAAAATGCCAAATCAGACATCCAGTTTAACTACTCTGCATCTAGCGTGTCTATTCATGTGTAAAATAATTGTCTGGGACTCACTGTTTAGTGGTAGGACACAAACAAGTTGTTAGGAACATTTCTTCGTAAAATTTGTTTTTCACTTTTATCTTATCTATTTTTCTGTCACCAACGAGCTCCAAAGTGTCTAATTTCTCATCTACAGTATCTCGTCAAGTGTGATTTGATAGACTGAGACTAAATTGGCAACTTTTTTTGCAAATATTATTTTGGCAAAATGCGTAAGGCATAAATTCTGCAAAATTGTCACTTGTGGTCATTTTTATGTTATCTGAATTGTTGCCCCAGATTGTACAAAAATGCCAAATCAGACATTCAGTTTACCTACTCTGCATCTAGCGTGTCTATTCATGTGTAAAATAATTGTCTGGGACTCAATGTTTAGTGGTAGGACACAAATAAGTTGTTAGGAACAATTCTTCGTAAAATTTGTTTTTCACTTTTATCTTATCTATTTTTCTGTCACCAACGAGCTCCAAAGTGTCCAATTTATAATCTAGAGTATCTGGTCAAGTGTGAAATGATAGACTGAGACTAAATTGGCAACTTTTTGGAAAATATGATTTTGGATAAACGCGAAAGGCATACATTCTGGAAAAATGTCACTTGTGGTCATTTTTATGTTATCTCAATTGTTGCCCCCAGAGTGTACTAAAATGCCAAATCAGACATTCAGTTTACCTACTCTGCATCTAGCGTGTCTATTTTCATGTGTAAAATAATTGTCTGGGACTCAATGTTTAGTGGTAGGACACAAACAAGTTGTTAGGAACAATTCTTCGTAAAATTTGTTTTTCACTTTT
Source organism: Candidula unifasciata (assembly GCA_905116865.2). Classification (NCBI taxonomy): domain Eukaryota; kingdom Metazoa; phylum Mollusca; class Gastropoda; order Stylommatophora; family Geomitridae; genus Candidula; species Candidula unifasciata. The sequence goes on from CAJHNH020005538.1 coordinate 19,857, forward strand.
ATCTTATCTATTTTTCTGTCACCAACGAGCTCCAAAGTGTCCAATTTCTCATCTAGAGTATCTCGTCAAGTGTGAAATGATAGACTGAGACTAAATAGCAACTTTTTGGAAAATATGATTTTGGCTAAACGCGAAAGGCATACATTCTGGAAAAATGTCACTTGTGGTCATTTTTATGTTATCTCAATTGTTGCCCCCAGATTGTACAAAAATGCCAAATCAGACATCCAGTTTAACTACTCTGCATCTAGCGTGTCTATTCATGTGTAAAATAATTGTCTGGGACTCACTGTTTAGTGGTAGGACACAAACAAGTTGTTAGGAACATTTCTTCGTAAAATTTGTTTTTCAATTTTATCTTATCTATTTTTCTGTCACCTATGAGCTCCAAAGTGTCAAATTTCTCATCTAGAGTATTTCGTCAAGTGTGAAATGATA
>CAJHNH020005539.1:0-20273 GCA_905116865.2 Candidula unifasciata
GTGGTAGGACACAAACAAGTTGTGTTATGAACATTTCTTCGTTAATTTTGATTTTTTACTTTTATCATATCTATTTTTTCTGTCACCTATGAGCTCCAAAGTGTCCAATTTCTCATCTAGAGTATCTCGTCAAAGTGTGAAATGATAGACTGAGACTAAATTGGCAACATTTTTTTTCAAATATTATTTTGGCCAAACGCGTAAGGCATAAATTCTGCAAAATTGTCACTTGTGGTCATTTTTATGTTATCTCAATTGTTGCCCCCAGATTGTACAAAAATGCCAAATCAGACATCCAGTTTAACTACTCTGCATCTAACGTGTCTATTCATGTGTAAAAAAAATTGTCTGGGACTCACTGTTTAGTGGTAGGACACAAACAAGTTGTTAGGAACATTTCTTCGTAAAACACAAACAAGTTGTTAGGAACATTTCTTCGTAAAATTTGTTTTTCACTTTTATCTTATCTATTTTTCTGTCACCTATGAGCTCCAAAGTGTCCAATTTCTCATCTAGAGTATCTCGTCAAGTGTGAAATGATAGACTGAGACTAAATTGGCAACCTTTTGGAAAATTATTTTGGCCAAACGCGTAAGGCATAAATTCTGCAAAATTGTCACTTGTGGTCATTTTTATGTTATCTCAATTGTTGCCCCCAGATTGTACAAAAATGCCAAATCAGACATCCAGTTTAACTACTCTGCATCTAGCGTGTCTATTCATGTGTAAAATAATTGTCTGGGACTCAATGTTTAGTGGTAGGACACAAACAAGTTGTTAGAAACATTTCTTCGTAAAATTTGTTTTTTCACTTTTATCTTATCTATTTTTCTGTCACCTATGAGCTCCAAAGTGTCCAATTTCTCATCTAGAGTATCTCGTCAAGTGTGAAATGATAGACTGAGACTAAATTGGCAAACTTTTTTTGAAAATATTATTTTGGCCAAACGCGTAAGGCATAAATTCTGCAAAATTGTCACTTGTGGTCATTTTTATGTTATCTCAATTGTTGCCCCCAGATTGTACAAAAATGCCAAATCAGACATCCAGTTTAACTACTCTGCATCTAGCGTGTCTATTCATGTGTAAAAATAATTGTCTGGGACTCACTGTTTAGTGGTAGGACACAAACAAGTTGTTAGGAACAATTTTTCTTCGTAAAATTTGTTTTTCACTTTTATCTTATCTATTTTTTCTGTCACCTATGAGCTCCAAAGTATCCAATTTATCATCTAGAGTATCTCGTCAACTGTGAAATGATAGACTGAGACTAAATTGGCAACTTTTTGGAAAATATGATTTTGGCCAAACGCGTAAGGCATAAATTCTGCAAAATTGTCACTTGTGGTCATTTTTATGTTATCTCAATTGTTGCCCCCAGATTGTACAAAAATGCCAAATCAGACATCCAGTTTAACTACTCTGCATCTAACGTGTCATTTCATGTGTAAAATAATTGTCTGGCACTCACTGTTTAGTGGTAGGACACAAACAAGTTGTTAGGAACATTTCTTCGTAAAATTTGTTTTCACTTTTATCTTATCTATTTTTCTGTCACCTCATGAGCTCCAAAGTGTCCAATTTATCATCTAGAGTATCTCGTCAAGTGTGAAATGATAGACTGAGACTAAATTGGCAACTTTTTGGAAAATAGTTGATTTTGGCCAAACGCGAAAGGCATAAATTCTGGAAAAATGTCACTTGTGGTCATTTTTTATGTTATCTCAATTGTTGCCCCCAGATTGTACAAAAATGCCAAATCAGACATCAGTTTACCTACTCTGCATCTAGCGTGTCTATTCATGTGTAAAATAATTGTCTGGGACTCAATGTTTAGTGGTAGGACACAAACAAGTTGTTAGGAACATTTTTCGTAAAATTTGTTTTTTCACTTTTATCTTATCTATTTTTCTGTCACCTTGAGCTCCAAAGTGTCCAATTTATCATCTAGAGTATCTCGTCAAGTGTGAAATGATAGACTGAGACTAAATTGGCAACTTTTTTGCAAAAATATGATTTTGGCCAAACGCGAAAAGGCATAAATTCTGCAAAAAATGTCACTTGTGGTCATTTTTATGTTATCTCAATTTTTGCCCCCAGATTGTACAAAAATGCCAAATCAGACATCCAGTTTAACTACTCTGCATCTAGCGTGTCTATTCATGTGTAAAATAATTGTCTGGGACTCACTGTTTAGTGGTAGGACACAAACAAGTTGTTAGGAACATTTCTTCGTAAAATTTGTTTTTCACTTTTATCTTATCTATTTTTCTGTCACCTATGAGCTCCAAAGTGTCTAATTTCTCATCTAGAGTATCTCGTCAAGTGTGAAATGATAGACTGAGACTAAATTGGCAACTTTTTTGGCAAATATGATTTTGGCCAAACGCGTAAGGCATAAATTCTGGAAAAATGTCACTTGTGGTCATTTTTATGTTATCTCAATTGTTGCCCCCAGATTGTACAAAAATGCCAAATCAGACATTCAGTTTACCTACTCTGCATCTAGCGTGTCTATTCATGTGTAAAAGAATTGTCTGGGACTCAATGTTTAGTGGTAGGACACAAACAAGTTGTTAGGAACATTTCTTCGTAAAATTTGTTTTTCACTTTTATCTTATCTATTTTTCTGTCACCTATGAGCTCCAAAGTGTCTAATTTCTCATCTAGAGTATCTCGTCAAGTGTGAAATGATAGACTGAGACTAAATTGGCAACTTTTTGGAAAATATGATTTTGGCCAAACGCGTAAGGCATAAATTCTGCAAAATTGTCACTTGTGGTCATTTTTATGTTATCTCAATTGTTGCCCCCAGATTGTACAAAAATGCCAAATCAGACATCCAGTTTAACTACTCTGCATCTAGCGTGTCTATTCATGTGTAAAATAATTGTCTGGGACTCAATGTTTAGTGGTAGGACACAAACAAGTTGTTAGGAACATTTCTTCGTAAAATTTGTTTTTCACTTTTATCTTATCTATTTTTCTGTCACCAACGAGCTCCAAAGTGTCCAATTTATCATCTAGAGTATCTCGTCAAGTGTGAAATGATAGACTGAGACTAAATTGGCAACATTTTGAAAAAAAATATGATTTTGGCCAAACGCGTAAGGCATAAATTCTGCAAAATTGTCACTTGTGGTCATTTTTATGTTATCTCAATTGTTGCCCCTAGATTGTACAAAAATGCCAAATCAGACATTCAGTTTAACTACTCTGCATCTAGTGTGTCTATTCATGTGTAAAATAATTGTCTGGGACTCACTGTTTAGTGGTAGGACACTAACAAGTTTTTAGGAACATTTCTTTGTGAAATTTGTTTTTCACTTTTTATCTTATCTATTTTTCTGTCACCAACGAGCTCCAAAGTGTCCAATTTTCATCATCTAGAGTATCTCGTCAAGTGTGAAATGATAGACTGAGACTAAATTGGCAACTTTTTGAAAATATGATTTTGGCCAAACGCGAAAGGCATAAATTCTGAAAAATGTCACTTGTGGTCATTTTTTATGTTATCTCAATTGTTGCCCCCAGATTGTACAAAAATGCCAAATCAGACATTCAGTTTACTACTCTGCATCTAGCGTGTCTATTCATGTGTAAAATAATTGTCTGGGACTCACTGTTTAGTGGTAGGACACAAACAAGTTGTTAGGAACAATTTCTTCGTAAAATTTTTTTTTCACTTTTATCTTATCTATTTTTCTGTCACACCTATGAGCTCCAAAGTGTCCAATTTCTCATCTAGAGTATCTCGTCAAGTGTGAAATGATAGACTGAGACTAAATTGGCAACTTTTTTGGAAAATATGATTTTGGCCAAACGCGTAAGGCATAAATTCTGTAAAATTGTCACTTGTGGTCATTTTTATGTTATCTTAATTGTTGCCCCCAGATTGTACAAAATTACCAAATCAGACATTCAGTTTACCTACTCTGCATCTAGCGTGTCTATTCATGTGTAAAAGTATTGTCTGGGACTCACCGTTTAGTGGTAGGACACAAACAAGTTGTTAGGAACATTTCTTTGTATAATTTGTTTTTCACTTTTATCTTATCTATTTTTCTGTCGCCAACGAGCTCTAAAGTGTCCAATTTATCATCTAGAGTATCTCGTCAAGTGTGAAATGATAGACTGAGACTAAATTGGCAACATTTTGAAAAAAAATATGATTTTGGCCAAACGCGTAAGGCATAAATTCTGCAAAATTGTCACTTGTGGTCATTTTTATGTTATCTCAATTGTTGCCCCCAGATTGTACAAAAATGCCAAATCAGACATTCAGTTTAACTACTCTGCATCTAGTGTGTCTATTCATGTGTAAAATAATTGTCTGGGACTCAATGTTTAGTGGTAGGAGACAAACAAGTTGTTAGGAACATTTCTTCGTTAAATTTGTTTTTCACTTTTATCTTATCTCTATTTTTCTGTCACCCAACGAGCTCCAAAGTGTCCAATTTATCATCTAGAGTATCTCGTCAAGTGTGAAATGATAGACTGAGACTAAATTGGCAACTTTTTTGCAAATATTATTTTGGCCAAACGCGTAAGGCATAAATTCTGCAAAATTGTCACTTGTGGTCATTTTTATGTTATCTCAATTGTTGCCCCCAGATTGTACAAAAATGCCAAATCAGACATCCAGTTTAACTACTCTGCATCTAGCGTGTCTATTCATGTGTAAAATAATTGTCTGGGACTCAATGTTTAGTGGTAGGACACAAACAAGTTGTTAGGAAACATTTCTTCGTAAAATTTGTTTTTCACTTTTATCTTATCTATTTTTCTGTCACCAACGAGCTCCAAAGTGTCCAATTTATCATCTAGAGTATCTCGTCAAGTGTGAAATGATAGACTGAGACAAAATTGGCAACTTTTTTGCAAAACATATTTTGGCCAAACGCGTAAGCCATAAATTCTGCAAAATTGTCACTTGTGGTCATTTTTATGTTATCTCAATTGTTGCCCCCAGATTGTACTAACATGCCAAATAAGACATCCAGTTTAACTACTCTGCATCTAGCGTGTCTATTCATGTGTAAAATAATTGTCTGGGACTCACTGTTTAGTGGTAGGACACAACAAGTTGTTAGGAACAATTTCTTCGTAAAATTTGTTTTTCACTTTTATCTTATCTATTTTTCTGTCACCAACGAGCTCCAAAGTGTCCAATTTATCATCTAGAGTATCTCGTCAAGTGTGAAATGATAGACTGAGACTAAATTGGCAACTTTTTGGAAAATATGATTTTGGCCAAACGCGTAAGGCATAAATTCTGCAAAATTGTCACTTGTGGTCATTTTTATGTTATCTCAATTGTTGCCCCCAGATTGTACAAAAATGCCAAATCAGACATCCAGTTTAACTACTCTGCATCTAGCGTGTCTATTCATGTGTAAAATAATTGTCTGGGACTCACTGTTTAGTGGTAGGACACAAACAAGTTGTTAGGAACAATTCTTCGTAAAATTTGTTTTTTTTCTTTTTTTATCTTATCTATTTTTCTGTCACCAATGAGCTCCAAAGTGTCCAATTTATCATCTAGAGTATCTCGTCAAGTGTGAAATGATAGACTGAGACTAAATTGGCTTCTTTTTGGAAAATATGATTTTGGCCAAACGGTAAAAGGCATAAATTCTGCAAAATTGTCACTTGTGGTCATTTTTATGTTATCTCAATTGTTGCCCCCAGATTGTACCAAAATGCCAAATCAGACATCCAGTTTAACTACTCTGCATCTAGCGTGTCTATTCATGTGTTAAATAATTGTCTGGGACTCACTGTTTAGTGTTAGGACACAAACAAGTTGTTAGGAAAATTTCTTCGTAAATTTTTTTTTTTACTTTTATCTTATCTATTTTTCTGTCACCTATGAGCTCCAAAGTGTCCAATTTATCATCTAGAGTATCTCGTCAAGTGTGAAATGATAGACTGAGACGAAATTGGCAACTTTTTTGCAAAATATGATTTTGGCCAAACGCGTAAGGCATAAATTCTGCAAAATTGTCACTTGTGGTCATTTTTATGTTATCTCAATTGTTGCCCCCAGATTGTACAAAAATGCCAAATCAGACATCCAGTTTAACTACTCTGCATCTAGCGTGTCTATTCATGTGTAAAATAATTGTCTGGGGACTCACTGTTTAGTGGTAGGACACAAACAAGTTGTTAGGAACATTTCTTCGTAAAATTTGTTTTTCACTTTTATCTTATCTATTTTTCTGTCACCAACGAGCTCCAAAGTGTCCAATTTATCATCTAGAGTATCTCGTCAAGTGTGAAATGATAGACTGAGACTAAATTGGCAACTTTTTGGAAAATATGATTTTGGCCAAACGCGTAAGGCATAAATTCTGGAAAAAAATTGTCACTTGTGGTCATTTTTATGTTATCTCAATTGTTGCCCCCAGATTGTACAAAAATGCCAAATCAGACATCCAGTTTAACTACTCTGCATCTAGCGTGTCTATTCATGTGTAAAATAATTGTCTGGGACTCACTGTTTAGTGGTAGGACACAAACAAGTTGTTAGGAACAATTTCTTCGTAAAATTTGTTTTTTCACTTTTATCTTATCTATTTTTCTGTCACCAACGAGCTCCAAAGTGTCCAATTTATCATCTAGAGTATCTCGTCGTCAAGTGTGAAATGATAGACTGAGACTAAATTGGCAACTTTTTGGAAAATATGATTTTGGCCAAACGCGTAAGGCATAAATTCTGCAAAATTGTCACTTGTGGTCATTTTTATGTTATCTCAATTGTTGCCCCCAGATTGTACAAAAATGCCAAATCAGACATCCAGTTTAACTACTCTGCATCTAGCGTGTCTATTCATGTGTAAAATAATTGTCTGGGACTCAATGTTTAGTGGTAGGACACAAACAAGTTGTTAGGAACAATTTCTTCGTAAAATTTGTTTTTTCACTTTTATCTTATCTATTTTTCGGTCACCAACGAGCTCCAAAGTGTAAAATTTCTAATCTAGAGTATCTCGTGAAGTGTGAAATGATAGACTGAGACTAAATTGGCAACTTTTTTGCAAAAATAATTTTGGCCAAACGCGTAATTCATTAATTCTGCAAAATTGTCACTTGTGGTCATTTTTATGTTATCTCAATTGTTGCCCCAGATTGTACAAAAATGCCAAATCAGACATCCAGTTTAACTACTCTGCATCTAGCGTGTCTATTCATGTGTAAAATAATTGTCTGGGACTCACTGTTTAGTGGAAGGACACAAACAAGTTGTTAGGAACATTTCTTCGTAAAATTTGTTTATCACTTTTATCTTATCAATTTTTCTATCACCTATGAACTCCAAAGTGTCCAATTTCTCATCTAGAGTATATCGTCAAGGGTGAAATGATAGACTGAGAATAAATTAGCAATTTTTTTGGAAAATATGATTTTGGCCAAACGCGTAAGGCATAAATAGTTCAAAATTGTCACTTGAGGTCATTTTTATGTTATCTCAATTGTTGCCCCCAGATTGAACAAAAATGCTAAATCAGACATCCAGTTTAACTACTCTGCATCTAGCGTGTCTATTTATGTTAAAATAATTGTCTGGGACTCAATGTTTAGTGGAAGGACACAGACAAGTTGTTAGCAACATTTCTTTCGTAAAATTTGTTTTTCACTTTTATCTTGTCTATTTTTCTGTCACCTATGAGCTCCAAAGTGTCCAATTTCTCATCTAGAGTATCTCGTCAAGTGTGAAATGATAGACTGAGACTAAATTGGCAACTTTTTGGAAAATATGATTTTGGCCAAACGCGTAAGGCATAAATTCTGCAAAATTGTCACTTGTGGTCATTTTTATGTTATCTCAATTGTTGCCCCCAGATTGTACAAAAATGCCAAATCAGACATCCAGTTTTAACTACTCTGCATCTAGCGTGTCTATTCATGTGTAAAATAATTGTCTGGGACTCAATGTTTAGTGGTAGGACACAAACAAGTTGTTAGGAACAATTCTTCGTAAAATTTGTTTTTCACTTTTATCTTATCTATTTTTCTGTCACCAACGAGCTCCAAAGTGTCCAATTTATCATCTAGAGTATCTCGTCAAGTGTGAAATGATAGACTGAGACTAAATTGGCAACTTTTTTGAAAATATGATTTTGGCCAAACGCCGTAAGGCATAAATTCTGGAAAAATTGTCACTTGTGGTCATTTTTATGTTATCTCAATTGTTGCCCCCAGATTGTACAAAAATGCCAAATCAGACATCCAGTTTAACTACTCTGCATCTAGCGTGTCTATTCATGTGTAAAATAATTGTCTGGGACTCACTGTTTAGTGGTAGGACACAAACAAGTTGTTAGGAACAATTTCTTCGTAAAATTTGTTTTTTCACTTTTATCTTATCTATTTTTCTGTCACCAACGAGCTCCAAAGTGTCCAATTTATCATCTAGAGTATCTCGTCAAGTGTGAAATGATAGACTGAGACTAAATTGGCAACTTTTTTGCATATATGATTTTGGCCAAACGCGTAAGGCATAAATTCTGCAAAATTGTCACTTGTGGTCATTTTTATGTTATCTCAATTGTTGCCCCCAGATTGTACAAAAATGCCAAATCAGACATCCAGTTTAACTACTCTGCATCTAGCGTGTCTACTCAATGTGTAAAATAATTGTCTGGGACTCAATGTTTAATGGTAGGACACAAACAAGTTGTTAGGAACAATTCTTCGTAAAATTTGTTTTTCACTTTTATCTTATCTATTTTTCTGTCACCAACGAGCTCCAAAGTGTCCAATTTATCATCTAGAGTATCTCGTCAAGTGTGAAATGATAGACTGAGACTAAATTGGCAACTTTTTTGAAAATATTATTTTGGCCAAACGCGTAAGGCATAAATTCTGCAAAATTGTCACTTGTGGTCATTTTTATGTTATCTCAATTGTTGCCCCCAGATTGTACAAAAATGCCAAATCAGACATCCAGTTTAACTACTCTGCATCTAGCGTGTCTATTCATGTGTAAAATAATTGTCTGGGACTCACTGTTTAGTGGTAGGACACAAACAAGTTGTTAGGAACAATTCTTCGTAAAATTTTTTTTTCACTTTTATCTTATCTATTTTTCTGTCACCAACGAGCTCCAAAGTGTCCAATTTATCATCTAGAGTATCTCGTCAAGTGTGAAATGATAGACTGAGACTAAATTGGCAACTTTTTTGAAAAATATGATTTTGGCCAAACGCGTAAGGCATAAATTCTGCAAAATTGTCACTTGTGGTCATTTTTATGTTATCTCAATTGTTGCCTCCAGATTGTACAAAAATGCCAAATCAGACATCCAGTTTAACTACTCTGCATCTAGCGTGTCTATTCATGTGTAAAATAATTGTCTGGGACTCACTGTTTAGTGGTAGGACACAAACAAGTTGTTAGGAACAATTCTTCGTAAAATTTGTTTTTCACTTTTATCTTATCTATTTTTCTGTCACCAACGAGCTCCAAAGTGTCCAATTTCTCATCTAGAGTATCTCGTCAAGTGTGAAATGATAGACTGAGACTAAATTGGCAACTTTTTTGCAAATATGATTTTGGCCAAACGTGTAAGGCATAAATTCTGCAAAATTGTCACTTGTGGTCATTTTTATGTTATATCGATTGTTGCCATCAGATTGTACAAAAATGCCAAATCAGACATCCAGTTTAACTACACTGCATCTAGCGTGTCTATTCATGTGTAAAATAATTGTCTGGGACTCACTGTTTAGTGGTAGGACACAAACAAGTTGTTAGGAACATTTCTTCGTAAAATTTGTTTTTCACTTTTATCTTATCTATTTTTCTGTCACCAACGAGCTCCAAAGTGTCCAATTTATCATCTAGAGTATCTCGTCAAGTGTGAAATGATAGACTGAGACTAAATTGGCAACTTTTTGGAAAATATGATTTTGGCCAAACGCGTAAAGCATAAATTCTGCAAAATTGTCACTTGTGGTCATTTTTATGTTATCTCAATTGTTGCCCCCAGATTGTACAAAAATGCCAAATCAGACATCCAGTTTAACTACACTGCATCTAGCGCGTGTCTATTCATGTGTAAAATAATTGTCTGGGACTCACTGTTTAGTGGTAGGACACAAACAAGTTGTTAGGAACATTTCTTCGTAAAATTTGTTTTTCACTTTTATCTTATCTATTTTTCTGTCACCAACGAGCTCCAAAGTGTCCAATTTATCATCTAGAGTATCTCGTCAAGTGTGAAATGATAGACTGAGACTAAATTGGCAACTTTTTTGAAAATATTATTTTGGCCAAACGCGTAAGGCATAAATTCTGCAAAATTGTCACTTGTGGTCATTTTTATGTTATCTCAATTGTTGCCCCCAGATTGTACAAAAATGCCAAATCAGACATCCAGTTTAACTACTCTGCATCTAGCGTGTCTATTCATGTGTAAAATAATTGTCTGGGACTCACTGTTTAGTGGTAGGACACAAACAAGTTGTTAGGAACATTTCTTCGTAAAATTTGTTTTTCACTTTTATCTTATCTATTTTTCTGTCACCTACGAGCTCCAAAAAGTGTCAATTTCTCATCTAGAGTATCTCGTCAAGTGTGAAATGATAGACTGAGACTAAATTGGCAACTTTTTTGAAAATATGATTTTGGCCAAACGCGTAAGGCATAAATTCTGCAAAATTGTCACTTGTGGTCATTTTTATGTTATCTCAATTGTTGCCCCCAGATTGTACAAAAATGCCAAATCAGACATCCAGTTTAACTACTCTGCATCTAGCGTGTCTATTCATGTGTAAAATAATTGTCTGGGACTCACTGTTTAGTGGTAGGACACAAACAAGTTGTTAGGAACATTTCTTCGTAAAATTTGTTTTTCACTTTTATCTTATCTATTTTTCTGTCACCAACGAGCTCCAAAGTGTCCAATTTATCATCTAGAGTATCTCGTCAAGTGTGAAATGATAGACTGAGACTAAATTGGCAACTTTTTTGGAAAATATGATTTTGGCCAAACGCGTAAGGCATAAATTCTGAAAAATTGTCACTTGTGGTCATTTTTATGTTATCTCAATTGTTGCCCCCAGATTGTACAAAAATGCCAAATCAGACATCCAGTTTAACTACTCTGCATCTAGCGTGTCTATTCATGTGTAAAATAATTGTCTGGGACTCAATGTTTAGTGGTAGGACACAAACAAGTTGTTAGGAACATTTCTTCGTAAAATTTGTTTTTCACTTTTATCTTATCTATTTTTCTGTCACCAACGAGCTCCAAAGTGTCCAATTTATCATCTAGAGTATCTCGTCAAGTGTGAAATGATAGACTGAGACTAAATTGGCAACTTTTTTGAAAATATTATTTTGGCCAAACGCGTAAGGCATAAATTCTGAAAAATTGTCACTTGTGGTCATTTTTATGTTATCTCAATTGTTGCCCCCAGATTGTACAAAAAATGCAAATCAGACATCCAGTTTAACTACTCTGCATCTAGCGTGTCTATTCATGTGTAAAATAATTGTCTGGGACTCAATGTTTAGTGGTAGGACACAAACAAGTTGTTAGGAACAATTCTTCGTAAAATTTGTTTTTCACTTTTATCTTATCTATTTTTCTGTCACCAACGAGCTCCAAAGTGTCCAATTTATCATCTAGAGTATCTCGTCAAGTGTGAAATGATAGACTGAGACTAAATTGGCAACTTTTTGCAAAATATGATTTTGGCCAAACGCGAAAGGCATAAATTCTGCAAAATTGTCACTTGTGGTCATTTTTATGTTATCTCAATTGTTGCCCCCAGATTGTACAAAAATGCCAAATCAGACATCCAGTTTAACTACTCTGCATCTAGCGTGTCTATTCATGTGTAAAATAATTGTCTGGGACTCACTGTTTAGTGGTAGGACACAAACAAGTTGTTAGGAACAATTTCTTCGTAAAATTTGTTTTTCACTTTTATCTTATCTATTTTTCTGTCACCAACGAGCTCCAAAGTGTCCAATTTATCATCTAGAGTATCTCGTCAAGTGTGAAATGATAGACTGAGACTAAATTGGCAACTTTTTAGAAAATATGATTTTGGCCAAACGCGTAAGGCATAAATTCTGAAAAATTGTCACTTGTGGTCATTTTTATGTTATCTCAATTGTTGCCCCCAGATTGTACAAAAATGCCAAATCAGACATCCAGTTTAACTACTCTGCATCTAGCGTGTCTATTCATGTGTAAAATAATTGTCTGGGACTCACTGTTTAGTGGTAGGACACAAACAAGTTGTTAGGAACAATTCTTCGTAAAATTTGTTTTTCACTTTTATCTTATCTATTTTTCTGTCACCAACGAGCTCCAAAGTGTCCAATTTATCATCTAGAGTATCTCGTCAAGTGTGAAATGATAGACTGAGACTAAATTGGCAACTTTTTTGCAAATATGATTTTGGCCAAACGCGAAAGGCATAAATTCTGAAAAATTGTCACTTGTGGTCATTTTTATGTTATCTCAATTGTTGCCCCCAGATTGTACAAAAATGCCAAATCAGACATCCAGTTTAACTACTCTGCATCTAGCGTGTCTATTCATGTGTAAAATAATTGTCTGGGACTCAATGTTTAGTGGTAGGACACAAACAAGTTGTTAGGAACATTTCTTCGTAAAAATTTGTTTTTCACTTTTATCTTATCTATTTTTCTGTCACCAACGAGCTCCAAAGTGTCCAATTTATCATATCATCTAGAGTATCTCGTCAAGTGTGAAATGATAGACTGAGACTAAATTGGCAAACTTTTTGCAAATATTATTTTGGCCAAACGCGTAAGGCATAAATTCTGCAAAATTGTCACTTGTGGTCATTTTTATGTTATCTCAATTGTTGCCCCCAGATTGTACCAAAATGCCAAATCAGACATCCAGTTTAACTACTCTGCATCTAGCGTGTCTATTCATGTGTAAAATAATTGTCTGGGACTCAATGTTTAGTGGTAGGACACAAACAAGTTGTTAGGAACAATATCTTCGTAAAATTTGTTTTTCACTTTTATCTTATCTATTTTTCTGTCACCTACGAGCTCCAAAGTGTCCAATTTATCATCTAGAGTATCTCGTCAAGTGTGAAATGATAGACTGAGACTAAATTGGCAACTTTTTTGAAAATATTATTTTGGCCAAACGCGTAAGGCATAAATTCTGCAAAATTGTCACTTGTGGTCATTTTTATGTTATCTCAATTGTTGCCCCCAGATTGTACAAAAATGCCAAATCAGACATCCAGTTTAACTACTCTGCATCTAGCGTGTCTATTCATGTGTAAAATAATTGTCTGGGACTCACTGTTTAGTGGTAGGACACAAACAAGTTGTTAGGAACATTTCTTCGTAAAATTTGTTTTTCACTTTTATCTTATCTATTTTTCTGTCACCAACGAGCTCCAAAGTGTCCAATTCATCATCTAGAGTATCTCGTCAAGTGTGAAATGATAGACTGAGACTAAATTGGCAACTTTTTTGAAAAAATATTATTTTGGCCAAACGCGTAAGGCATAAATTCTGCAAAATTGTCACTTGTGGTCATTTTTATGTTATCTCAATTGTTGCCCCCAGATTGTACAAAAATGCCAAATCAGACATCCAGTTTAACTACTCTGCATCTAGCGTGTCTATTCATGTGTAAAATAATTGTCTGGGACTCACTGTTTAGTGGTAGGACACAAACAAGTTGTTAGGAACAATTCTTCGTAAAATTTGTTTTTCACTTTTATCTTATCTATTTTTCTGTCACCAACGAGCTCCAAAGTGTCCAATTTATCATCTAGAGTATCTCGTCAAGTGTGAAATGATAGACTGAGACTAAATTGGCAACTTTTTTGGAAAATATGATTTTGGCCAAACGCGTAAGGCATAAATTCTGCAAAATTGTCACTTGTGGTCATTTTTATGTTATCTCAATTGTTGCCCCCAGATTGTACAAAAATGCAAATCAGACATCCAGTTTAACTACTCTGCATCTAGCGTGTCTATTCATGTGTAAAATAATTGTCTGGGACTCAATGTTTAGTGGTAGGACACAAACAAGTTGTTAGGAACAATTCTTCGTAACCCACGAGCTCCAAAGTGTCAATTTATCATCTAGATTATCTCCGTCAAGGTGTGAAATGATAGACTTGAGAAAACTAATTGGCAACTTTTTAGAATATGATTTTGGCCAAACGCGAAAGGCATAAAAATTTTTCTGAAATGTCACTTGGTGGTCGATTTTTATGTTATCTCAATTGTTTCCCCCAGATGGGGGTACCAAATTCCAAATCAGACATTCAGTTTACCTACTCTGCTTCTAACCTGTCTATTCATGTGTAAAATAATTATCTGGGCCTTAATGTTTAGTGGTAGGACACAAACAAGTTGTTAGTGAACAAGTTTTTCCGTAAAATTTTGTTTTTCCCTTTTATATTATCTATTTTTCCTGATAACTACGAGCTCAAAGTGTCCATTTTATCATCTATATATCTCGTACCAGTGTGAAATGGATAGACTGAGACCTAAATTGGCAACTTTTTTGCAAAATATTATTTTGGCCAAACGCGTAGGCATAAATTCTGGAAATTGTCACTTGTGGTCATTTTTATGTTATCTCAATGTGTTGCCCCCAGAATTTTACCAAAATGCCAAATCAGAACATTCAGTTTACCTACTCTGCATTTAGGCGTGTTTTTTCACACTGTAAAATAATTGTCTGGGACTACAATGTTTAGTGGTAGGACACACAACAATTTGTTAGTAACATTCTTAGTAAAATTTTTTTTTCACTTTTTATATCTTATCTATTTTTTCTGTCACCTATGAGCTCAAAGTGTCCAATTTCTCATCTAGAGTAATCTCGTCAAGTGATGAAATGACTAGACTGAGACTAAATTGGCAACTTTTTGGAAAATATGTTTTTGGCCAAACGCCGAAAGGCATAACTCAGGAAAAATGTCCACTTGTGGTCCTTTTTATGTTATCTCAACTTGTTGTCCCCAGATTTGTCCCAAAAGCAAAAATCACTGACATTCAGTTTACCAACTCTGCATCTAGCGTGACTATTCATTAGTAAAATAATGTGTCTGGGACTCAATGGTTAGTGGTAGTACACAAACAAGCTGTTTGGAACAATTCTTCGTAATAATTGTTTTTTCCCTTTTATCTTATCGATTTTTCTGTCACCACCGAGTCCCAAAGTGTTCAATGTATAATCTAGAGTATCTCGTCACAGTGTTGTTGAAATGATAGGACTGAGACTAAAAATGGCAACTTTTTTGCATATATGATTTTTTGGCCAAAAGCGTGAGTACATTAATTTGCAAAATTGTCACTGGTGGTCATATTTTATGTTATCGCAATTGTTGCACACAAAGAAAGGGTAAAAGACCCAGATTGTAAAAAAATGCCCAAATCAGACATCCAGTTTAACTACTTACTCTGTATATCGCGTGTCTATGCCTGTGGTAAAAATAATTGTCTGGGACTCAAGTTTAGTGGGTAGGACACAACAAAATGTTAGGAACATTTCCTTAGAAAAATTGTTTTTTTACTTTTATCCCCTTTAATTATTTTTCTGTCATAAACGAACTCCAAAGTGTACCAAGTTCTCGTCCTAGAGTATCACGTCAAGTGTGAAATGAGACACTGTGACTCAAATGGTAACTTTTTTGGAAAATATGATTTTGGCCAAGTACGCTAAGGGCATAAAAATCTGCAAAAATGTCATTTGTGTCAGTTTTACGTTATCTCTCAATTGTTGCCCGCCCCCAGATTGGTACAAAAATGGCACAAATCAGACATCCAGTTTAACTACTCTGCATCTATCTAGCGTTCTATTCATGTGTAAAATAATTGTCTGGGTCTCAATGTTTAGTGTAGGACACAAACCAATTTGTTAGAACAATTCTTCGTAAAATTTGTTTATTTTACTTTTATCTTATCTATTTTTTCTGTCATAAACGAGCTCCAAAGTGGTCCAATTTCTCATCTAGATTATCTCGTCAAGTGTGAAATGATAGACTGACTAATGTTCCAACTTTTTTGCAAATATGATGTTGGTCCAACGCGAAAGGCATAAATTCTGCAAAATTGTCACTTGTGGTCATTTTTATGTTATCTCAATTGTTGCCCCCAGATTGTACAAAAATGCCAAATCAGACATTCCAGTTTAACTACTCTGCATCTAGCGTGTCTATTCATGTGTAAAATAATTGTCTGGGACTCAATGTTTAGTGGTAGGACACAAACTGTGTTAGGAACAATTCTTCGTTTTTTTGTTTTTAACTTTTATCTTTTACTTTTTCTGTCACCACCGAGCTCCAAAGTGTCCAATTTCTCATCTAGAGTATCTCGTCAAGTGTGAAATGATAGACTGAGACTAAATTGGCAACTTTTTTTAAAAATATCCATTTGGCCAAACGCGAAAGGCATAAATTGCAAAATTGTCACTTGTGTCATCATTTTATGTTATCTCAATTGTTGCCCCCAGATTGTACCAAAATGCAAATCAGACATCCAGTTTAACTACTCTGCATCTAGCGTGTCTATTCATGTGTAAAATAATTGTCTGGGACTCAACTGTTTAGTGGTAGGACACAAACAAGTTGTTAGGAACATTTCTTCGTAAAATTTGTTTTCACTTTTATCTCTTATCTATTTTTCTGTCACCTAACGAGCTCCAAAGTGTCCAATTTTCATCTAGAGTATCTCGTCAAGTGTGAAATCTAGACTGAGACTAAATTGGAAACTTTTTTGAAAAAATGAAGATTGTGCTGGAAAGGCATAAGATTCCAATATTCTTTGACCATTTCCATTTCTAGCATAAATTCTTAGCTGCATATGGACCTAAAAAATGTTCGTATTTCTATTCGGTCTCAATTGTTGCCCCCAGATTGTACAAAAATGCCAAATCAGACATCCAGTTTAACTACTCTGCATCTAGCGTGTCTATTCATGTGTAAAATAATTGTCTGGGACTCACTGTTAGTGGTAGGACACAAACAAGTTGTTAGGAACATTCTTCGTAAAATTTGTTTTTCACTTTTATCTTATCTATTTTTCTGTCACCAACGAGCTCCAAAGTGTCCAATTTTATCATCTAGAGTATCTCGTCAAGTGTGAAATGATAGACTGAGACTAAATTGGCAACTTTTTTGCAAATATATTTTGGTAAAACGCGTAAGGCATAAATTCTTAAAAATTGTCACTTGTGGTCATTTTTATGTTATCTCAATTGTTGCCCCCAGATTGTACCAAATGCCAAATCAGACATCCAGTTTAACTACTCTGCATCTAGCGTGTCTATTAAGTGTTGCAATCTTGTAAAATAATTGTCTGGGACTCACTGTTTAGTGGTAGGACACAAACAGTTGTTAGGAACATTTCTTCGTAAAATTTTTTTTTCACTTTATCTTATCTATTTTTCTGTCACCCATCGAGCTCCAAAGTGTCCAATTTCTCATCTAGAGTATCTCGTCAAGTGTGAAATGATAGACTGAGACTAAATTGGCAACTTTTTTTGCAAACCATATTTGGCCAAACGCGAAAGGCATAAATTCTGCAAAATTGTCACTTGTGGTCATTTTTATGTTATCTCAATTGTTGCACCCAGATTGTACAAAAATGCCAAATCAGACATCCAGTTTAACTACTCTGCATCTATTGTGTCTATTCATGTGTAAAATAATTGTCTGGGACTCACTGTTTAGTGGTAGGACACAAACAAGTTGTTAGGAATATTCTTCGTAAAATTTGTTTTTCACTTTTATCTTATCTATTTTTCTGTCACCTATGAGCTCCAAAGTGTCCAATTTCTCATCTAGAGTATCTAGTCAAGTGTGAAATGATAGACTGAGACTAAATTGCCAACTTTTTTTGAAAAATATGATTTTGGCCAAACGCGAAAGGCATAAATTCTGCAAAAATTGTCACTTGTGGTCATTTTTATGTTATCTCAATTGTTGCCCCCAGATTGTACAAAAATGCCAAATCAGACATTCAGTTTACTACTCTGCATCTAGCGTGTCTATTCATGTGTAAAATAATTGTCTGGGACTCACTGTTTAGTGGTAGGACACAAACAAGTTGTTAGGAACAATTTTTCGTAAAATTTGTTTTTCACTTTTATCTTATCTATTTTTCTGTCACCAACGAGCTCCAAAGTGTCCAATTTATCATCTAGAGTATCTCGTCAAGTGTGAAATGATAGACTGAGACTAAATTGGCAACTTTTTGGAAAAAATATGATTTTGGCCAAACGCGAAAGGCATAAATTCTGCAAAAATGTCACTTTGTGGTCATTTTTATGTTATCTCAATTGTTGCCCCCAGATTGTACCAAAAATGCCAAATCAGACATTCAGTTTAACTACTCTGCATCTAGCGTGTCTATTCATGTGTAAAATAATTGTCTGGGACTCACTGTTTAGTGGTAGGACACAAACAAGTTGTTTAGGAACAATTCTTCGTAAAATTTGTTTTTCACTTTTATCTTATCTATTTTTCTGTCACCTACGAGCTCCAAAGTGTCCAATTTATCATCTAGAGTATCTCGTCAAGTGTGAAATGATAGACTGAGACTAAATTGGCAACTTTTTTTGCAAATATGATTTTGGCCAAAACGCGAAAGGCATAAATTCTGCAAAATTGTCACTTGTGGTCATTTTTATGTTTATCTCAATTGTTGCCCCCAGATTGTACAAAAATGCCAAATCAGACATCCAGTTTAACTACTCTGCATCTAGCGTGTCTATTCATGTGTAAAATAATTGTCTGGGACTCAATGTTTAGTGGTAGGACACAAACAAGTTGTTAGGAACAATTTTTTCGTAAAATTTGTTTTTCACTTTTATCTTATCTATTTTTCTGTCACCAACGAGCTCCAAAGTGTCCAATTTATCATCTAGAGTATCTCGTCAAGTGTGAAATGATAGACTGAGACTAAATTGGCAACTTTTTTGCAAATATGTTTTTGGCCAAACGCGTAAGGCATAAATTCTGCAAAATTGTCACTTGTGGTCATTTTTATGTTATCTCAATTGTTGCCCCCAGATTGTACAAAAATGCCAAATCAGACATCCAGTTTAACTACTCTGCATCTAGCGTGTCTATTCATGTGTAAAATAATTGTCTGGGACTCACTGTTTAGTGGTAGGACACAAACAAGTTGTTAGGAACATTTCTTCGTAAAATTTGTTTTTTTCACTTTTATCTTATCTAATTTTCTGTCACCTATGAGCTCCAAAGTGTCCAATTTATCATCTAGAGTATCTCGTCAAGTGTGAAATGATAGACTGAGACTAAATTGGCAACTTTTTTGCAAATATGATTTTGGCCAAACGCGTAAGGCATAAATTCTGCAAAATTGTCACTTGTGGCCATTTTTATTTTATCTCAATTTTTGCCCTCAGATTGTACAAAAATGCCAAATCAGACATCCAGTTTAACTACTCTGCATCTAGCGTGTCTATTCATGTGTAAAATAATTGTCTGGGACTCACTGTTTAGTGGTAGGACACAAACAAGTTGTTAGGAACATTTCTTAGTAAAATTTGTTTTTCACTTTTATCTTATCTATTTTTCTGTCACCTAAGAGCTCCAAAGTGTCCAATTTCTCATCTAGAGTATCTCGTCAAGTGTGAAATGATAGACTGAGACTAAATTGGCACAATTGTTGCCCCCAGATTGTACCAAAAGGCCAAATCAGACATTCAGTTTACTTACTCTGCATCTAGCGTGTCTATTCATTTGTAAAATAATTGTCTGGGACTCACTGTTTAGTGGTAGGACACTAACAAGTTGTTAGAAACAATTCTTCAAAAATTTGTTTTTCACTTTTATCTTATCTATTTTTCTGTCACCAACGAGCTCCAAAGTGTCCAATTTATCATCTAGAGTATCTCGTCAAGTGTGAAATGATAGACTGAGACTAAATTGGCACTTTTTTGCAAATATTATTTTGGCCAAACGCGAAAGGCATAAATTCTGCCAAAATTGTCACTTGTGGTCATTTTTATGTTTATCTCAATTGTTTGCCCCAGATTGTACAAAAATGCCAAATCAGACATCCAGTTTAACTACTCTGCATCTAGCGTGTCTATTCATGTGTAAAATAATTGTCTGGGACTCAATGTTTAGTTTGGTAGGACACAAACAAGTTGTTTAGGAACATTTCTCGTAAAATTTGTTTTTTCACTTTTATCTTATCTATTTTTCTGTCACCTATGAGCTCCAAAGTGTCCAATTTCTCATCTAGATGTATCTCGTCAAGTGTGAAAAGAT
>CAJHNH020005540.1:0-12500 GCA_905116865.2 Candidula unifasciata
CTGATGCTCAACACCCAGGGGAAATATGAGAGAGATATGCATCACTTTGTACTTGCAGTGAAGATGGGGATGGAGCCCGTACGGGACTGTTATGAGTGCTGTGATGTCAATTCTTATTTCAACATTCCACATCAGGCGTGTGGTGTAAGATCCATGTTTCTATACCCAAACTGGCACTGGCTGGATTATGTGGTGAGCATAATGCTACCCAAAGTTACTTCCCAGCTAATTTCCTGGCACCCATTTGTAAACTTGGTTGATCTAGGGGCCGAGGTCATTTATTTAAAAAATCAAGCTCAATGAAAGTTCAAACTCAAAACCTTAACTTCCTGCATGGGCTTCAGGGCCACCTTTTGGGGAAAAAAAGGGGGGGGGGGCAGACCCATGCCCCTCTAACAAGCACATTGTTAAAAGTTGACTAATCAGGGGTGCCCTATGAATTTAGAGTGCAACTGCCTGAGACGCGAGGAACCAACACTCATATAAACCAGAACTGTAAAATGGAAGTGGACACAAAACTTAAGTTCTAGAGCGAGTCTGAAGTCCATAATTGGACAAATAACCAGGATTTTCCACCACAGTTTACAAATGGAGAAGGTGAAGAAGAAGCAGAAGAAAACCTAAACCCAACAGACAACAATGACTAGTTTAAACACAGGTATAAATAGGTAGCAAGATTAAGAGTTTCCAATATCTACCTGTGGTTCATGAAGACTTAGTTTGATTTAAAATATAGTATACTCTCTATGGTCACAGAACAGTAGATTAGAGATCTCTTGCTAGTTCTTATTTTATGCACCCTCCTGCCCAAGGGGTCTCTTATGTCCATTTTCATGTTGGTCGGCCCCTGGCCCTCTTAGCCAGTACCATAATGTTCTTTCCAATCACTGTAGCACTTGATAAGGCCAAAGTATTTCAGTTTTTCAGATAAGATGCTGTTTATGAGCCAATGTTCCTTGATGTTCAGATTTTTTAGAATTTCTCTTTCTTCTTTTTCTTTTGTCATCTCACTGAAACCAGGTTGTAGTACACTGTCATGGTTTTCCAAATTTGAGAGGCTGTATGGTCTCGACGCATGGTGTCCGCCTCAAGTGCTAGAGGTTCCGGTTTTAATTCCTGGTAAGGGCTGGGATTTTTTCACGTGGACTTGGACTTCTAGTAATTCCCCCTGGTCTCTGGATAGTGAGATTGGATGCCCGAAGTGCATTGTTGTGCACGTAAAAAAATCCCTTGGCAGTTGGGAATCGAAAAGAGAAGCCTAACAGCACTGCCCGGGCAAAATTCGGAGTTAAAAATCGACCCCAAAGTATTTCAGGATCCTTGCTGGTGCTACAGAGCCTGTGCACTGTGCTGAGTTTCTTTGGATTCAGACTTGAGTTAGAAGAAGAACGGAGTACTTATGGGTTACACCCGTGTGCCATGTTGTTGATCCGTCGTTCAAAACCTCAAACCTCTAAATTTGTGTTGTGCTTCTTGGATAGCTTGAGTGTTGGATACTAGTATTGATTTTTTTTTTCTCAGTCCATGGAATTCTGAGAATCTTTTTTTTTATTTAAGTAAAGTGTTTAAAAGTGTGTGTGCGTGTGTGTGCGTGCGCATGTGTGCGTGCGTGTGTGTGCGTGCGTGGGGGGGGGGGGCTTTTTAGCTCAAAAGACCCTATGTAAAGTACTAAAGTAAACTCACTTGAAGCAGCGTTTGTAGACATACTTCCAGTCTATATCAACATTTTCTGCTTGTTTTGGAAGAAACGTAAGAATTTGACGATTGTTGAAATGAAACAAGCACAGATCTTTCCACAGAGACTTTTCTTCAGTTACCTGACATGTAAAAAAACATACATTACAGTAATATATTATTTTGGTGTTAGTAACTTTACCACTGAAAAGAAACTGCCTGACAGCATTCTAAAAGTAAAAATGTACAATTACTATTATATTACTTTTTTTTCTGACATTGCCATTCTTTCTCTGTTTATGCCATTTAGTCTTCTCTTGACACCTTATTAGTGAGCCTCAGAAACTCCCAGTCAGATAATAGCTGTCAAAAAACAGTCATGACCTTATTATAAATAAATGGTGTTTAACTCCTGTGGCCTCAAGAAGACGAAGTCTAGTCACTTCAAGTTGCGATTCTGTCTCGTAAATGCCACTACATCAGCGAAGTTAAAATTCTGCAGGTTCTATGTCTGCATGTGCAATGTTTAATAGGACAAGGATATATACTTAAAAAATAAAAAGCTTTTTAGATTGTTAAAAAAAAAAAAGGGGGGGGGGGGAGGAATCCCTTATAGTCCCAATAGCTTTTTCAAAGACATGTTGATGTCAAATTGTCCTGTAAGCCTCAGTGACAGAGGTAATGAGTCACCCAATAAACGTTGTATTTTTTAGGCCCCAGAAAATGTATCCCATTCAATGCTTTGCTCTGTTCATGTTTACTGATCAACCCTTTTATAGACTGCAATATTTTTTTTTTTAAACACGCAAACACCTGCATGGCGAAAGCGTTAGGATAAAAGGATCAACTTCACTGCAACAGGTTTTAACTCCATATGGCTTAGTCTCTTGCCAACCACAAAAAAACTGGCATATCTCACCAGGAACCCCTCACAAAATAACTGACTTTACAAAGTGACCAAAACCACGAAGACTCAACAGAACTTCTTTAATGAAAAGATGCAAGAACTATGGTAATTAATATTTCAGTAAATTTTATAACTCAATAAAATATAAATGATCAAATTTATTTAATTTTCGTCATCAGTTGCAAACCACTTTATTTATTCTTGATTACACCAAACATCACTTGTTAATAACATTTTATATTTGGTTTGTTTAAGCCAAACAACATTTTTATGCATCATTTTATATCTGAGGTTTAAACCGTACATCACATTTAAATGTGATTTTATATTTGGTTTGTTTACAACAAACACGAGTTTTAAAAATTAGTTTAAATTGTGTGTTTTTTCTTTTTCAAAAATTTCTTCACTTGCTGTCTTCTAAATGTGTTTTGTTTTCAAGGCTGAGGAATAATGGCTACTTTTCTAAGCATCACCATGTGTGTGCACTGGCTAAATTTAAAAGAGAATCCCATAGTGTGTAAAGTCAAAAACCTTAACCTTCAATCACTAGCTATGGAAAACTAAATTTTCTACTCATGCAATGAGTGGTCGATTAAAAAATTTTTTTTTTTTAGATGTAGAACGTATATGTTCAGGAAGGCTATTCCGGTCAACAAATGCCTGGAGAAGATGGATGTGTCAGCCAAAAGGCGCAAACATTACAGTCATAGTGTAAACGAGCACAACACAATTACATCTTTGAATGAACGTAGACGATGAAAAAGAAAAAATAGGTTATGTACCCGATTTAATGTTGTACTGGCCTGTCCAGCTCTCATAACATCTCGGTGATCTGCAATCTGAGAAAAGATGTTTCTCAAACAGTCCGAAGGAAGATCGGACAGCATCAGCTGGCCATCCTTATTCCTCTGCAATAGACAAAATAAATAGATTAAATGTGTTAGCTGATGATCAGTTATAATTATCATTCATGTTAAATATTTACCATCTCACTGGGGGAAGGGGTAAAAAAAAAAACCGCCAACAGCTGTCCCAGACAAAGTTAGAAATTATATTATCACACAGATTGTGGGAACAGCACCATGCAAAAATTAATTGAGAAACAGAAGATTGAATGGTTTGGTCATCTAGAAAGATGCAGACAAAACAACCAACAATGCAGGCACCAATGAAAAGATCCGATGTGAAAGAAAGAGGTCACCCTAGGGTAGGAGAAGATGGACTGATGATATTAAAGAGCTTCTACATATAACAACAGCCACATCTGCCCATCAAGTAGTGGATCACAAACTGTTTCTCTCCATGATCTTCATGGCAGAAATGGAATTTGATGATGATGATAGCTTTCAAACTGCAGGTTAGCTCTGGTGCATGCACTATGCATATTATGTAGATGATTCCCCAATCTCCGCCACATTGAAATTCCCATATCACTGCCTGAAAGTAATGAGAGTAGTCTTTTCCCTAAATCACGCAGTGCAGCAATCAAACCCTGGTACATCAAAGGACGAGACTGTAAAATTATTTCCTCAACCTTTAAGCCCCAGACTCACACACCATTCAACAGAGGTACAGAATTATCTGTATTATACTCTGCTGGTTTACAATCTTCCAAGGGCACCTTATTTATTAAAAAATTTTTTTTATCTTCTTCTGTGTTCATCTGAAGATGTTATTGTGCTCTGTTTGTTTACAGCATGCTGTGATATTTGTGTCTTTTGGCTGACAAATCTTACTTCTTCAGGCATTTGTTGACCTGGTTAGCCTTCCCGGAACTATTATATTTCTCAAGGTGGACGGATATAACATTAAAACATAAGTGTGTGTTCTATTCTCTAGCCAAATTCCTATATTTTTTTTTTTTTTTTTTTACAAAAGAGGACAACTGACTTTTTTATGTTACAGCATAAACGGGACTGTCCTTTTGAATTCCTGGTGAAAATGGGACATATGGTCACTCTTCCATCATGAAAAGACATATATATGAGACATTACATACAAATATCGTTTAAAAAATTCAAGAGGCAGAGAAAAGGGATCCTGAGTGTTTCAAACAGACCATGATAAGTTTGATATCTGGTAAAGAAATTTACTATATGCTGAAGATGAGCAATAATTCTAAATGTAAGAGATTATTTTAAACCATCTACTGACAGGCGGCACATGGCAAAATGACTATACACTTCATATACTGAAGTATGTTAACAATTAAAGGATGAAGTGTCAGGTTTTTGCTATTCCAATTTTCATTAGAATTAGTTCTGCCTTTTTAGTCACACACATGTTATGTCCCTGGAGACTGGCAAAACTGTGAAGTTATCCAACAATTATTCATTGTAATTTATGGCATAGTTTTCTTTCTTCTTCTTCGTGTTCACCAGCTGTAAACTCTGGCAGAAAGTTCTGGTTGTTCATCCACTTTTGGACTGCAGTCCTGTTCCAGAACCTGAGTGTTATGTGTGCATCCGTTTTACAGATCTGAAACATTTGTATGCAGACTTCTGGTTCCTTGCCTCTCAGGCAGATTAACTCCGACTTTGAAGGAAGCTCCCAGTTAGTCGACTCTTACGACATGCATATGGGTAGGCCGTGGGTCTATTCTTTTTCCCCTTTAACAGGGCCCACATGGGTGAACTAATATAGTGAACTAACTTACCTCTTTCATCTGGTATTCTGAAAGCTGATTTTCCAATCTGGTTACTGTTGCTAAGTGTTTTGACCAAAATTAACCTTTATGTGATAAGAACCATTATATGGCGATGTTGGCTGATATCACCTCTAATAACACCTAAGCAGGCATCTTTTGCACAACCAAGAAGGTCATTCATCAGGCCAATATTAAGCTCTGTTTTAATAGCTGAAGATAAAGCAATTAAAAACATCCATTTTAAAACTCGTTAAAGGTGAAGAGGTCAGTGTATTTTGGGTTACTTCCAAGAAGGTCAACGGCCAATATTAAGCTCTGATAAATAAAGTTTAAAAATATATTTGATTTCATCATTTTGGGTTACTTCCAAATATTCTTAGTGGGATAAATAAGTTAATATATTTGGTCTTTCAACACCATAGGAACAGTTAATTTTTAACAGCAAATTAGAACTCAAGAGAAAAAGAAATTCTGCAGCAAAGCTTCACATTTTTAAGAGATTTATAACATTAACAATGAAAAACATAAATAAAATAACATACATACTTACTGGGGATCTTAAAACAGGTAGAAGTAAAAAATTAAAGTTATTATCACCATTATCAAGTCAGTGAAAAATTTCATTTGGGGAGGGGGGAGGGGGGAGAATATGCTTCCCTTCAACTTGTGAAACTTATTTTACATTTTGGACCAGTTTTATTCACTATGAACAAATACAGTGGTGGTTTTAATCAGTGATTATAAAACAGAAACAAAAATTAGGTTGCAGAAAGAAAAAGGAGAAATAAATGCACCTTAAATTTTAATTTTGTTATTTAATGTTACCACATACCTAAAAGAATTAAATGTTTCATCACAGTTTCTTGTAGAATTTCACTGTTTTCTTCCACTCCTATTTGCATAATAATATTGTATTTATTTCCTCCTATTTGTCTGACTCAAAATAATACCCAAGGGATTTTAATGACTGTGTGGAGTCAGGAGCCAAAATAATAAACAACAACAACTGATACATAAAAAACCATATTCCAAACAAGAACAGAGAATAAACTGTTGTTTATCCAGGAGATAACATAGCATACTATCATCATCACGTATCATGTCCTGTTCGGAATGTAACTTTTATATTGACCTGCCACAATAACTTGTGGTTTCTCACCATTTTCCTGCCTCATATATTTTTATTCCTAAGAGGTCTCTTATGTTTGTACTCTGAGCTAGCTGACCTTCGATTCTTCTTTCAGGAACCATGCCTTCCAATGCTATTACTTCCAAACAATTGCAGTGTTTTCTTGTACACAATCAATCAATTACTCAGTACGTACTTTACAGAGTGTCACTCTCTCCATAGAATGCCTAAAAGTCTCTCTTTCTCCAATCAAGTCTATACCCTGTGTGCTTTCATAGCCAATGCATCTTCAATTTCCTGTATTCCTGTATCCACCTTCACGGAGGTCAGTCTCTGCCTCATTTTCTTGAAACTGATCTCTCTATCACCATTCTTTCTAGACCGCCATGGTGCCTGGCATGGCCAAAATACCTCAGCTTTATGAGCCAATTCTCCCTGACATTCAGGTCATGCTAGATATTGATGTTTTTAACTTTTCTTGGCCCAAGGTTTTTAAGAATTTTCTGTAGTATTTCAGTTCCAAAGTGCAGATTTTTTCTCTAAAGACTGAGTGATAGTTCCTTGTATACATACAGAAATATTTAAAAAAAAGAAAAATTAACTGAGTAAAACATAAATGCATCTGCATGCTTTAGGCCTAAAGAAAACAAACAAACAAAACCCACCTTCATTGATCATTGACTCCAGGAATGCTGAAGACAAGTTTCTGCGAGGTACCACTGAGGGTGGGTAGCTTCTTTTCCAAAATGAGAGTCATCAGCTATTGAGATTTAGTTATCAAAGATGAGGTAATTCAAAGTAAGTAATGCAATTAGTTATACTGAGCATATAATACTTGAGACATATAGATCAATTTGCAATCTGTGGGTGAGGTAGTCAATATCGTGCTGGCCACCTTTACTTCCCAGTGCATTTCTTGACACCCATTTTTGACTAAGCTAACCTAGGAGACCAGCTCATATTTAAAAATGTGCTTTCATGGTGATTTAAACCTGTTACCACAGGAATGGCTGTGACAGTTCTAGGGTCCCAGTGCTGGGAAAACAAAAACAGTCCCACTGCCTCCCCGACAAGCAGTGAGTCAAATAATTAGGGGTTTCCTTCGAAGTCGGACTGCATCTGCTTGAGAGGCAAGGAACCAACATTCTGCATAAAAAAGATCTGTAAAATGGGTGTGCATGCAACACTCAAGTTCTGGAACAAGACTAAAGTCCAGAGGTAGATGAACAAACAGAACTTACTGCAGGAGTTAACAGCTGGTGAACACACAGAAAAAGAAAATTCTGTGAATAGTATGAATTTCTTCTTCCTTTTATGTGTAATCAGAAGAGGGTCCCTGTGGTGAAGTGGTCACACTATTTGCCTCACGCTCTGAAAGTTGTAGATTCATTTCAAAGCATTTGGTTCAGGAGTTGAGTTTTGACAGAGATATCTTGGGGATCATTGATGGAGCTATGGAATTTGGTGCTTTGTCTGACACTCTAAGGAGACAGCTAGCTGCTCTGCAGAGAAAGACTAAGCCAGTGTAATAAGTCCAATCCTCTCGACCTAAAATTTACCTCAACATGCAACCATGGAACAAATTTTTTAAATGTTTTGACTTATTTTACATGTAAAAGCAGTTTGTGTGTTGCATTGTCATTCACAGCTACACTCTATATCTGTGTTGCTCAGCTAAACAAAACATCCAATTCAGGAAACATCTAATTAGTTGCCTTTTACAACATGCTTGTTAGAAGTTTACAGGTCTTCCTCCCACAATGGGTGAACTTACAAATAACCTAACATCTCTATAGAGACAGTGTTCAGTTCTCATAAAAAAAAAAATATGTGATGTATTAAATGTAAAGGGCCCTTCTCATAATATTTATGTACAGATCATATGGCACCAGATCCACATTTGTATAGACCAATCAGCACTGGGTGATGTGGTAAGTTTCATGCCAGTACCTTTCCCCTCCCTGAAAATTTCCAACTTTTAGGCTGGGTCACCCTAGGAATCAGGGTCAATCTGGAATTGAATTAAACTTTCTGGCCAGAAGCCAAGTATCTAGCCACTAAGCCACAGCAGACCCATATGATGTGAAGGACATAGTTAAATTTTAAAATAATCAATGAAACCTTAACTTGTTCTGTCCCACACAATGTATGATGAGTTATTTGGAATTCTTTGAATCCCACCCACAATGTAATATGACCAGAGCATACTAAAAGAAAAAAACCTGCTTTCACAGTATTTAGCTTTTTTGAAAGTAATTAACTCACGGTTGTCCTATTGGTTTTTTTTTATACACATGGAAACTTCCTTTAAAACCGTCTGGTTCTCAATGAGTTTAACTGGTGAACACATTTGATACTTACCCTGGCCACAAAATTAGCACGGCTGAGATCTCTGGCAGAACCAGCCATATCTAGCCTCACCAGAGCTTCACTGAGTGATGTGTGTTCAAGTTTCTAGATGAAATAAATGATCTATAGATTTACATCCAGCTTGAAATAAATTATCTACAGATTTACAACCAGCTTGAAATATCATAAACATTTTCACATGCTTATCTTTTCAGTACCCAAAAAAAAAAAAAAAAAAGTTGTCCAGATTGTCACAATTTAAAACGGATACTGGGTAATGCTGAGTGAACCAAACAGATACTGGGTAATGCTGAGTGAACCAAACAGATACTGAATAATGCTGAGTGAACCAAACAGATACTGGGTAATGCTGAGTGAACCAAACAGATACTGGGTAATGCTGAGTGAACCAAACAGATACTGGGTAATGCTGAGTGAACCAAACAGATACTGAGTAATGCTGAGTGAACCAAACAGATACTGGGTAATGCTGAGTGAACCAAACAGATACTGGGTAATGCTGAGTGAACCAAACAGATACTGAGTAATGCTGAGTGAACCAAACAGATACTGGGTAATGCTGAGTGAACCAAACAGATACTGGGTAATGCTGAGTGAACCAAACGGATACTGGGTTGTGTGAAGAAAATGGATACTGGGTTAAGTGAAGTAGATTCCAGGCTGAGTAAAGTAAAACAGAAAAGGCGTTGAGTGAAGTAAAATTGATACTATGCTGAGTGATGTAATACTGATACAAGTAATGATGACTGAAGTAAAATTGCTGGCGTGATACTGACCATATCACCCATGCAGTATTTCTTCTTCCTCTTGTTTAGCATTCTGAGCCCCTGAAGGTCACTACTGTAGAAATCACCCACTCTTTTTGTACAAACAAATATGCACAGATTGGCAACATACAGACAGTCACAAGTTATTGATCAATAATTTGTTTTCTCTGTGTTAGTTCCAGATCCGAAACAAAATACTTTCAGTAACTTTTCATTCAACTAAATATACACAGATTTATCAAAATACAGACAGTATTAAGTTACTGACCATTCATTCCTTGTCTCTGAGTGTGTTCCACAGCCAAAATAAAATACTTTTAGTAACCCTGCATACAACTAAATATGCACAGATTTCTCAACATGCAGAAGTCACAAGTTACAGATTGTTAATTCCTTTTCTCCATGTGGGTTTCGAAGCCTAATTTTATGTTGGGGGAGGGGGTGGGGAAATGTAGTAGAAGGTGACTACTTAGGGGTCTGCTGAAATCGGATGTGTTTGGCAGAAAGGCACAGATATCACAGCCTAGCTGTAAACCACTACATGCATCCACCACACTCTAAAGGGTGAATGCAGAAGAAAAAGAAAAATATTAATTTATGTCTAAATTTGTTTATAAAATTAAGCTTAGATCACAAGTGTTTTCACAAGCCGGAGACAGGCAGTGCAACCATTAAATCAACCTATCCCCCTACCTGTAAGTAATCAAGTTATAAAGTTACAAAGATTGGCTTAAATATAAAATAAATATACTTTAGCAAGAAATATTACTTCTTTTGTTGATCCGCTGTTGAAAACTATAAATGGCTGTCTGCGACTGGTGATTTCTTGAAGATTGTCGAGGTTTTCCAACGCTAAACGAGTTGTCCTGTAAAGGAAAAACATTATCTTAGTAATGCTCAGACAAGTTGTTAATGATGCAAATACTAGTAAATTTGTCTGACGCTGTCTCCACACTGAAGGTTGGCGGAAGTGGATATATGCATACTGATGTTGTTGACACTCTTACAGGGTAAGGTTGCAGTCTCTTCCACTGTGTGGCACTCATACCAGTGTCAGAAAGCCATCCAAATTGTCTTTTTCTAAACTCTCTGTCCAAGAAATCAAAAACTGGTACATTAAGGATTGTGAAACAAAAAAACTAACCATTGAGCCATGTATTATTTTAATACAAGCCACTAAGAAAACACTAATTATTTAGTCAAAACATAGAAAACCACGTCAGATGGCTCACAGAGATAACCTTTTTGTTAGTGAGTGATTTGGGGCGGTGGGGGGATAGGTAACAATTTATTAATTTTGTCCAGAAATGTAACTTGAATACATTTTTAAAAATACAGACTACAGGGCTGGTGGGGCTGAGGGGGTGGTATTGCAGTAGTTTAGATGAAATACTTCAAACAGACATGCAAAAATATACTACACAGTATGCAAATGACTTGCAATGGGAAAGATCCTGCATCTGTCTAGGCTACAGTGAGATGAAAGATCCTGTATCTGTCTAGGCTAAAGTGAGATGAAAGATCCTGTATCTGTCTAGGCTAAAGTGAGATAAAAGATCCTGTATCTGTCTAAGCTAAAGTGAGATGAAAGATCCTGTATCTGTCTAGGCTACAGTGAGATGAAAGATCCTGTATCTGTCTAGGCTACAGTGAGATGAAAGATCCTGTATCTGTCTAGGCTACAGTGAGATGAAAGATCCTGTATCTGTCTAGGCTAAAGTGAGATGAAAGATCCTGTTTCTGTCTAGGCTACAGTGAAATGAAAGATCCTGTATCTGTCTAGGCTACAGTGAGATGAAAGATCCTGTATATGTCTAGGCTAAAGTGAGATGAAAGATCCTGTATCTGTCTAGGCTAAAGTGAGATAAAAGATCCTGTATCTGTCTAGGCTAAAGTGAGATGAAAGATCCTGTATCTGTCTAGGCTAAAGTGAGATGAAAGATCCTGTATCTGTCTACGTTACAGTGGGTCAACTTAGGGGGATAGCTGGTAAGTTTTGTAAAAGTCCATGACCTCACGACAGACAGACAAGCATCTAGCCACAACACCACGGTGGCTCCCTTTCACTAC
Source organism: Candidula unifasciata (assembly GCA_905116865.2). Classification (NCBI taxonomy): domain Eukaryota; kingdom Metazoa; phylum Mollusca; class Gastropoda; order Stylommatophora; family Geomitridae; genus Candidula; species Candidula unifasciata. The sequence goes on from CAJHNH020005540.1 coordinate 11,565, forward strand.
TAAAATGACTGGAAAAGATCACAATTTATAATCAAAAGCTTATTTAAGCTAGCTTATGGGACTGCAATTTATGTTTTATTTTCTTCAATGAAGCAATCAACCCATCCAACTTGACTACAGATGACTTCCTAACAGTTTACAGGGTATCCCAATAAAGCTGCAGTTATACAGTTGAATGAGGTTTCTGAGATTTGTACCAGTGCTCAATAGATCCTCCTCCCCCCTCCCAGCAGGTCTTTAGGTTTGTGTGTGTGTGTGTGTGTGCGCGCGTGTGTTTGCAGGTGTCGAGTAACCATTAGGGTGCCCTAATTATGGATTCTGTAAAGGTTGGAAAAAAAAAAGGGGGGGGGGGGGGGTTCTAGGTCTGTTGGTCTGCCATGGCCAAGAAGACTGAATTATGACCCAGAAAAAAAGGCGGAGGGGGGTCGGGGGGGGGGGGGTACCGACTGATCGAGACATTTTTCAACAACGTCAGTATGGGGTAGAAGTAGGCTGGAAACTAATAATAATTACGAGACATTCATTAGACAAAGGAGTTATTATATGCCATGTTTGTGGATAAATAACATCTGTGGATAGATAACAATAAAAACCTCACATTATCTTTAGAAAGAACAAATAATGTGTAGTGACTTGTTTCGTGATAAAAACGTTTATAACATAAAAATAGTAGGTGACCGAAAGAAAACATTGTTACAACTATGTAATTGACATGACGAGGACGCCATTTTAATCACTTCCTTTTTCCAAGAAACAAGTTATAACTGGAAGATTTTAAAATTAGCACCTGGAAGTAACAAGAACGAACTTTCACCTGCAGTGTATATATATAACCTGCAAACTTCGCCTAGTTAACAATAGGTATTGATGTCATAGTGTGAATAACCGCAATGTAATACTATTACTTAGACGCATTTTATACTTTCTCTTTGTTTT
>CAJHNH020005540.1:17500-20265 GCA_905116865.2 Candidula unifasciata
GCCAGGGTGGTGCTTCAAATAACGAAATGATGCATCCCAAGAGGGACAACTTAGATTATGACTTGTTCGGCTATGAAAACTGACGTGTGATCTGTGATTTTATAAGATTTGTATATTTTCCATAAGCAGTTTAAACACCACATCTCTTTTCTCATTTTTGTATCCATCCGTATTTTTTTATCAGGTTATCAGTTTCAATGTTTTCTATGTGCTTCTCTGCTATGGCCCTTACTTGTAGTGGATCAGTGTTTTGTGAAATATCTTTACAAATGGTGGTTTCAATTCCCATGGCGGTATTTGAGGTTTAGGCCTACATCTCTTACTTAGTTTAAGTGTCCTTGCTAGTTCATCATTAGTTTTAATTTCTACTGCAGCATCTCATCCTACTAGCCTAAGAATGTTTCTTGTGGCACCTCCTTGATCTGTTTTTCGTCGCACATGGGAAGCGAAAGACGGACGTTTTTATTTAGCGGGTAACTGACATCGTCATTAAGCGAACTCTTGGCTACTAAGAAAGGGGAAATAACTGTTGGATTGTGTCCCTTGTGATTATGTCAATTCTTGTTTTATTGACTGATTTGTCCTAGACGGCTTTGCGTTTATCTATTTCTATCCTGACAAATTGTTGCTTTGGGAAAATGAAGAAAAAGACTATAAAGAAAAAGAAGAAGAAGGAAAAGAAGAAGGAGAGGAAGAAAAAGTAGTAGAAGAAGAAGAAGAAACGGACGAAGAAGAAGTAACAGCAGCAGAAAGAGTAGGAGGAGGAATAAAAGAAGAAGAAGAAAAAGAAAAAGAAGAAGGAAAAGGAGAAAGAGGAGAGAGAAGAAGTGGAAAAGGAAGGGGGGATGCAGAGGAGGAGCAAAAGAAGTTTTTATCAAAACATTAACACCATGAAACTGAAAAAATTTACGGGAACAGTTGTCACTGAATGAGTTTAACTACAAAGAAAAATATGCAGAACGATTTAATATATTCTTAGCTGTTACATAAATAATGTGCTAAAGTAAATTTGAATGCACGTGAACAGGAGAAGAGGAGTGTACAAACAGACAGAAGTAGATACAACACACACCACGTGAAAATGTATCACGTGAAACTAGAATGGTTTCTGTGTGGTTACGGTGAAAAACAGTAAACCGGGGGAAACTTCGCAGGATTTTTAACTCCAGGTACGCAGATGATAGTTGGCAAAGATTCCCGACCTAGTATAGTTCCCGTGCCCTTATTGGCCTGCAGGTATATGTATACTTGTTCTTCGAGAGCACGCGCGTGCGCGCGCACGCACACAAAACACTCACCCACACACACACACACACACAAACACATATATATATATATATATATTATATATATATATTATATATATATATATATATATATATATATGTACACACAAACACACCCATGCACACTGTACTCCTATACTCACACACAGATCAGTGTTATGATAATGTTACAATTATGCACGTGTAAATTACGTGACTCTGCGTGGGTTGGGGGTTCGCTTTATTGGCCTGCAGGTATATGTATACTTGTTCTTCGAGAGCACGCGCGTGCGCGCGCACGCACACAAACACTCACCCACACACACACACACACACACACACATATATATATATATATACACACACAAACACACCCATGCACACTGTACTCCTATACTCACACACAGATCAGTGTTATGATAATGTTACAATTATGCACGTGTAAATGACGTGACTCTGCGTGGGTTGGGGGGGGGGAGGGGGGAGGTCGGGATTGGGTGGTTGTGTCGATCCTAAATACAGGTACTGATTCACGGTGTCGACACAAGTTTAAAACAAACACACAAACACGCACACAAAACTATAGGTGGGGGTTTGAGGTGGGGTCCTTGCAGTGAAAAGGGGAAACTCAACTTCTCTATTTCGTGTAAACATATTTTCGGGGGGGGGGGGGGGGGGGGCGGTCAATGGGGGGAGGTGGGTCAAAGGTCTAAATCAAGGGTTTATTGACATAAATAAAAATAATAATAACAACAACAGCAATAGTAAAATAATGTTAAATATAGTTTTTCCTAAAGTAATTTTCAATATGATCAGCGCCTCTACAATATTTATTTTCTGTGGATGAGGGTGATATGAGTGGGTCATGGGGCCTGAGCGGTGAGTTTCCGACACCCCTGGCTTGCACGTCCACCGAATATTAAAATAGGTTAAACTAACATCACGCGTTAGAACTGATTTCTTGATTTCAATTTTACCTTTGTTTTTAACTCTTGGGCAAAATCAAAGAAGAGGATTAAGTGGCCGCATTATGTTTTCTGTTCAACAAGCAGACAGCATGAGTTAGTCTACAATACACATCGCCAATTAAAAATCAAAAAACCCAAGAACTAGATGTGTCCGTATCACGAGTTTTGTTAGTGCGCAAGAAAAACATTGACTCTGGCTCCTGACGAATAGAAACATTTGTGAAGACAGTTAGGTTTGATTAGCTTTTTGGCCCACCATTTTCTTTCAGAAGAAGGTTTCTTTACTAACCAATTATCTTCCAAGTAGTCTCTCTCTCTCTCTCATCTCTCTCTGCTCTCCGATCCTCATCTCTCCGGTCTCTCACTCTCTCTCTCTCGGTCTGTCTGCTCTCTCTCTCTCTTCTTCCCACTCCCTCTCTCTTGTCTGTCTGTCTGTCCTGTCTCTCTCCTCTCTTCCTCCTCCCTCTCTCTCTCTCTCTCCTCTCTCTCTCCCCTATCACTCTCGATCTTTCTCTCTCTCACATACACACCA
>CAJHNH020005541.1:0-20257 GCA_905116865.2 Candidula unifasciata
TAAAATAATTGTCTGGTACTCACAGTCTAGTGGTAGGACACAAACAGTTGTAAGGAACGAATTTCTTCGTAAATTTTGGTTTTTTCACTTTTTATCTTATCTATTTTTTCTGTCGCTATGAGCTCCAAAAGTGTCAAATTTCTCATCTAGAGTATCTCGTTAAGTGTAAAATGATAGACTGAGACTAAATTTGGCAAACTTTTTTGAAAATATTATTTCGGCTAAACGCGAAAGGCATAAATTTTGAAAAAAAATTGTCACTTGTGGTCATTTTTATGTTAATCTCAATTGTTGCCCTCAGACTGTACCAAAACTGCCAAATTAGACATCCAGTTTAACTACTCTGCATCTAGCGTGTCTATTCATGTGTAAAATAATAGTCTGGGACTCACTGTTTAGTGGTAGGACACAAACAAGTGGTTAGGAACATTTCTTCGTAAAATTTGTTTTTTCACTTTTATCTTATCTATTTTTTCTGTCGCCTATGAGCTCCAAAGTGTCCAATTTCTCATCTAGAGTATCTCGTCAAGTGTGAAATGATAGACTGAGACTAAATTGCAACATTTTTGAAAATATGATTTTGGAGAAACGCGAAAGGCATAAATACTGGGACAAATGTCACTTGTGGTCATTTTTATATTTATCTCACTTGTTGCAGCACCCAGATTGTACCAAAATGACAAATCAGACATTCAGTTTACCTACTCTGCATCTAGCGTGTCTATTCATGTGTAAAATAATTGTCTGGGACTCAATGTTTAGTGGAAGGACACAAACAAGTTATTAGGAACAATTCTTCGTAAAATTTGTTTTTCACTTTTATCTTATCTATTTTTCTGTCACCTATGAGCTCCAAAATGTCCAATTTCTCTTCTAGAGTATCTCGTCAAGTGTGAAATGATAGACTGAGACTAAATTGGCAACTTTTTTGCAAATATTATTTTGGCCAAACGCGTAAGGCATAAATTCTGCAAAATTGTCACTTGTGGTAATCTTTATGTTATCTCAATTGTTGCACCCAGATTGTACAAAAATGCCAAATCAGACATCCAGTTTAACTACTCTGCATAAAGCGTGTCTATTCATGTGTAAAATAATTGTCTGTTACTCACTGTTTAGTGGTATGACACAAACAAGTTGTTAGTAACAATTCTTCGTAAAATTTGTTTTTCACTTTTATCTTATCTATTTTTCTGTCACAAACGAGCTCAAAAGTGTCCAATTTCTCATCTAGAGTATCTCGTCAAGTGTAAAATGATAGACTGAGACTAAATTAGCAACTTTTTTAAAATATGATTTTGGCCAAACGCGAAAGGCATAAATTCTGGAAAAATGTCACTTGTGGTCATTTTTATGTTATCTCAATTGTTGATCCCAGATTGTACCAAAATGCCAAATCAGACATTCAGTTTACCTACTCTGCATCTAGCGTGTCTATTCATCTGTAAAATAATTGTCTGGGACTCACTGTTTAGTGGTAGGACACAAGCAAGTTGTTAGGAACAATTCTTCGTAAAATTTGTTTTTCACTTTTATCTTATCTATTTGTCCATCACCAACGAGCTCCAAAGTGTCCAATTTCTCATCTAGACTATCTCGTCAAGTGTGAAATGATAGACTGAGACTAAATTGACAACTTTTTTGCAAATATTATTTTGGCCAAACGCGTAAGGCATAAATTCTGCAAAATTGTCACTTGTGGTCATTTTTATGTTATCTCAATTGTTGCATCCCAGATTGTACAAAAAGGCAATATCAGACATCATTTTTAACTACTCTGCATCTAGCGTGTCTAATCTGTGTAAAATAATTGTCCTGGGACTCACTGTTTGATGGTAGGACACAAAGAAGTTTGTTAGGAACATTTCGTCGTAAAATTTGTTTTTTCACTTTTATCTTATCTATTTTTCTGTCACCTATGAGCTCCAAAGTGTCCAATTTCTCATCTAGAAGTGTCTCGTCAAGTGTGAAATGATAGACCCTGAGACTAAATTTAGCAACTTGTTGGAAACTATGATTTTGGCCAATGCCAAACGTGAAAGGCTAAATTCTGGAAAAATGTCACTTGTGGTCATTTTTATGTTATCTCAATTGTTGACCCCCCAGATTGTACCAAAATGCCAAATCAGACATTCAGTTTACCTACTCTGCATCTAGCGTGTCTATTCATGTGTAAAATAATTGTCTGGGACTCACTGTTTAGTGGTAGGACACAAGCAAGTTGTTAGGAACATTTTCCGTCGTAAAATTTGTTTTTCACTTTTATCTTATCTATTTTTTGTCACCTATGAGCTCCAAAAGTGTCCAATTTTTCATCTAGAGTATCTCGTCAAGTGTGAAATGATAGACTGAGACTAAAATTAGCAACTTTTTGGAAATATGATTTTGGCCAAACGCGAAAGGCATAAATTCTGGAAAATGTCACTTGTGGGGTGGTCATTTTATGTTATGCTCAATTGTTGTGCCCCAGACTGTACCAAAAATGCAAATTAGACATTCAGTTTACCTACTCTGCATCTAGCGTGTCTATTCATGTGTAAAATAATTGTCTGGGACTCAATGTTTAGTGGTAGGACACAAACAAGTTGTTAGGAAGAATTCTTCGTAAAATTTGTTTTTTACTTTTATCTTATCTATTTGTCCGTCACCAACAATCTCCAAAGTGTCCAATTTCTCAAATAGACTATCTCGTCAAGTGTGAAATGATAGACTGAGACTAAATTGGCAACTTTTTTGCAAATATTATTTTGGCCAAACGCGTAAGGCATAAATTCTGCAAAATTGTCACTTGTGGTCATTTTTATGTTATCTCAATTGTTGCATTCCAGATTGTACAAAAAGGCAATATCAGACATCCAGTTTAACTACTCTGCATCTAGCGTGTCTAATCATGTGTAAAATAATTGTCTGGGACTCACTGTTTAGTGGTAGGACACAAAGAAGTTGTTAGGAACATTTCTTCGTAAAATTTGTTTTTCACTTTTATCTTATCTATTTGTCCGTCAGCCAACGAGCTCCAAAGTTGTCGCAATTTCTCATCTAGAACTATCTCGTCAAGTGTGAAATGATAGACTGAGACTAAATTGGCAACTTTTTTGCAAATATTATTTTGGCCAACGCGTAAGGCATAAATTCTGGAAAATTGTCACTTGTGGTCATTTTTTTTATGTTATCTCAATTGTTGCCCCCAGAATTGTACCAAAATGCCAAATCAGGACATTCAGTTTACCTACTCTGGCATCTAGCCTGTCAATTCATGTGTAACATAATTGTCTGGGACTCACTGTTTAGTGGTAGGACCAAGCAAGTTGTTTGGAACATTTCGTCGTAAAATTTTGTTTTTTTCACTTTTATCTTATCTATTTTTTGTCACCTATGAGCTCCAAAAAGTCCAATTTCTCATCTAGAGTATCTCGTCAAGTGTGAAATGATAGACTGAGACTAAATTAGCAACTTTTTGGAAAATATGATTTTGGCCAAACGCGAAAGGCATAAATTCTGGAAAAATGTCACTTGTGGTCATTTTTATGTTATCTCAATTGTTGCCCCCAGACTGTACCAAAATGCCAAATTAGACATTCAGTTTACCTACTCTGCATCTAGCGTGTCTATTCATGTGTAAAATAATTGTCTGGGACTCAATGTTTAGTGGTAGGACACAAACAAGTTGTTAGGAACATTTCTTCGTAAAATTTGTTTTTCACTTTTATCTTATCTATTTGTCCGTCACCAACGAGCTCCAAAGTGTCCAATTTCTCATCTAGACTATCTCGTCAAGTGTGAAATGATAGACTGAGACTAAATTGGCAACTTTTTTGCAAATATTATTTTGGCCAAACGCGTAAGGCATAAATTCTGCAAAATTGTCACTTGTGGTCATTTTTATGTTATCTCAATTGTTGCATTCCCAGATTGTACAAAAAGGCAATATCAGACATCCAGTTTAACTACTCTGCATCTAGCGTGTCTAATCATGTGTAAAATAATTGTCTGGGACTCACTGTTTAGTGGTAGGACACAAAGAAGTTGTTAGGAACATTTCTTCGTAAAATTTGTTTTTCACTTTTATCTTATCTATTTGTCCGTCACCAACGAGCTCCAAAGTGTCCAATTTCTCATCTAGACTATCTCGTCAAGTGTGAAATGATAGACTGAGACTAAATTGGCAACTTTTTTGCAAATATTATTTTGGCCAAACGCGTAAGGCATAAATTCCGGAAAATTGTCACTTGTGGTCATTTTTATGTTATCTCAATTGTTGCCCCCAGATTGTACCAAAATGCCAAATCAGACATTCAGTTTACCTACTCTGCATCTAGCCTGTCAATTCATGTGTAAAATAATTGTCTGGGACTCACTGTTTAGTGGTAGGACACAAGCAAGTTGTTAGGAACATTTCGTCGTAAAATTTGTTTTTCACTTTTATCTTATCTATTTTTTGTCACCTATGAGCTCCAAAAAGTCCAATTTCTCATCTAGAGTATCTCGTCAAGTGTGAAATGATAGACTGAGACTAAATTGGCAACTTTTTGGAAAATATGATTTTGGCCAAACGCGAAAGGCATAAATTCTGGAAAAATGTCACTTGTGGTCATTTTTATGTTATCTCAATTGTTGCCCCCAGACTGTACCAAAATGCCAAATCAGACATTCAGTTTACCTACTCTGCATCTAGCGTGTCTATTCATGTGTAAAATAATTGTCTGGGACTCAATGTTTAGTGGTAGGACACAAACAAGTTGTTAGGAACATTTCTTCGTAAAATTTGTTTTTCACTTTTATCTTATCTATTTTTCTGTCACCAACGAGCTCCAAAGTGTCCAATTTCTCATCTAGAGTATCTCGTCAAGTGTGAAATGATAGACTGAGACTAAATTGGCAACTTTTTTGCAAATATTATTTTGGCCAAACGCGTAAGGCATAAATTCTGGAAAATTGTCACTTGTGGTCATTTTTATGTTATCTCAATTGTTGCATCCCAGATTGTACAAAAAGGCAATATCAGACATCCAGTTTAACTACTCTGCATCTAGCGTGTCTAATCATGTGTAAAATAATTGTCTGGGACTCACTGTTTAGTGGTAGGACACAAACAAGTTGTTAGGAACAATTCTTCGTAAAATTTGTTTTTCACTTTTATCTTATCTATTTTTCTGTCACCTATGAGCTCCAAAGTGTCCAATTTCTCATCTAGAGTATCTCGTCAAGTGTGAAATGATAGACTGAGACTAAATTGGCAATTTTTTGGAAAATATGATTTTGGCCAAACGCGAAAGGCATAAATTCTGGAAAAATGTCACTTGTGGTCATTTTTATGTTATCTCAATTGTTGCCCCCAGATTGTACCAAAATGCCAAATCAGACATTCAGTTTACCTACTCTGCATCTAGCCTGTCTATTTATGTGTAAAATAATTGTCTGGGACTCAATGTTTAGTGGAAGGACACAAACAAGTTGTTAAAAACATTTAGTCGTAATATTTGTTTTCCACTTTTATCTTATCTATTTTTCTGTCACCTATGAGCTCCAAAGTGTCCAATTTCTCATCTAGAGTATCTCATCAAGTGTGAAATGATAGACTGAGACTAAATTGGCAACTTTTTGGAAAATATGATTTTGGCCAAGCGCGTAAGGCATAAATTCTGCAAAATTGTCACTTGTGGTCATTATTATGTTACCTCAATTGTTGCACCCAGATTGTACCAAAATGCCGAATCAGACATTGAGTTTAACTACTCTGCATCTAGCTTGTCTATTCATGTGTAAAATAATTGTCTGGGACTCACTGTTTAGTGGAAGGACACAAACAAGTTGTTAGGAACATTTCGTCGTAAAATTTGTTTTTCACTTTTATCTTATATATTTTTCTGTCACCTATGAGCTCCAAAGTGTCCAATTTCTCATCTAGAGTACCTCGTCAAGTGTGAAATGATAGACTGAGACTAAATTGGCAACTTTTTAAAAAATATGATTTTGGCCAAACGCGAAAGGCATAAATTCTGGAAAAATGTCACTTGTGGTCATTTTTATGTTATCTCAATTGTTGCCACCATATTGTACCAAAATGCCAAATCAGACATTCAGTTTACCTTCTCTGCATCTAGCGTGTCTATTCATGTGTAAAATAATTGTCTGGGACTCAATGTTGAGTGGTAGGACACAACAAGTTTGTTAGGAACATTTCTTCGTAAAATTTGTTTTTCACTTTTATCTTATCTATTTTTTCTGTCACCAACGAGCTCCAAAGTGTCCAATTTTATCTAGAGTATCTCGTCAAGGTGTGGAATGATAGACTGAGACCTAAATTGGCAACTTTTTGTGCAAATATTATTTTAGCCAAACGCGTAAGGCATAAATTCTGCAAAATTGTCACTTGTGGTCATTTTTATGTTATCTCAATTGTTGCCCCCAGATTGTACAAAAATGCTAAATCAGACATCCAGCCAGTTTAACTACTCTGCATCTAGCGTGTCTAATCATGTGTGAAATAATTGTCTGGTACTCACAGTTTAGTGGTATGACACAAACAAGTTGTAAGGAACATTTCTTCGTAAAATTTGTTTTTTAATTTTACTTATCTATTTTTCAGTCGCCTATGAGCTCCAAAGTGTCAAATTTCTCATCTAGAGTATCTCGTCAAGTGTGAAATGATAGACTGAGATTAAATTGGCAATTTTTTGGAAAATATGATTTTGGCCAAACGCGAAAGGCATAAATAATGGAAAAATGTCACATGTGGTCATTTTTATGTTATCTCAATTGTCCCCCCCAGATTGTACAAAAATGCCAAATCAGACATTCAGTTTACGTACTCTGCATCTAGCGTGTCTATTCATGTGTAAAATAATTGTCTGGGACTCACTGTTTAGTGGTAGGACACAAACAAGTTGTTAGGAACATTTAGTCGTAATATTTGTTTTTCACTTTTATCTTATCTATTTTAATGTCACCTATGAGCTCCAATGTGTCTAATTTCTCATCTAGAGTAATTCGTCAAGTGTGAAATGATAGACTGAGACTAAATTGGCAACTTTTTTGCAAATATGATTTTGGCTAAACGCGAAAGGCATAAATACTGGAAACATGTCACTAGTGGTCATTTTTATGTTATCTCAATTGTTGCACCCAGATTGTACCAAAATGACAAATCAGACATTCAGTTTACCTACTCTGCATCTAGCGTGTCTATTCATGTGTAAAATAATTGTCTGGGACTCAATGTTTAGTGGAAGGACACAAACAAGTTATTAGGAACAATTCTTCGTAAAATTTGTTTTTCACTTTTATCTTATCTATTTTTCTGTCACCAACGAGCTCCAAAGTGTCCAATTTCTCATCTAGAGTATCTCGTCAAGTGTGAAATGATAGACTGAGACTAAATTGGCAACTTTTTTGCAAATATTATTTTGGCCAAACGCGTAAGGCATAAATTCTGCAAAATTGTCACTTGTGGTAATTTTTATGTTATCTCAATTGTTGCACCCAGATTGTACAAAAATGCCAAATCAGACATCCAGTTTAACTACTCTGCATAAAGCGTGTCTATTCATGTGTAAAATAATTGTCTGTTACTCACTGTTTAGTGGTATGACACAAACAAGTTGTTAGTAACAATTCTTCGTAAAATTTGTTTTTCACTTTTATCTTATCTATTTTTCTGTCACAAACGAGCTCAAAAGTGTCCAATTTCTCATCTAGAGTATCTCGTCAAGTGTAAAATGATAGACTGAGACTAAATTAGCAACTTTTTTAAAAATATGATTTTGCACAAACGCAAAAGGCATAAATTCTGGTAAAATGTCACTTGTGGTCATTTTTATGTTATCTCAATTGGTTGCCTCCCAGATTGTACCAAAATGCCCAATCAGACATGCCTTGTTTACCTACTCTGCATCTAGCGTGTCTATCATGTGTAAAATAATTGTCTGGGACTCCACTGTTTAGTGGTAGGACACAAACAAGTTGTTTAGGAACAATTCGGTCGTAAAATTTTTGTTTTTCACTTTTAATCTTATCTATTTTTCTGTCACTATGAGCTCCAAAGTGTCTCAATTTCTCATCTAGAGTCCGTCTCGTCAAGTGTGAATGATAGACTGAGACTAAATTAGCACCTTGTTGGAAATATTAGTTTTGGCCAAACGTGAACAGGCATAAATTCTGGAAAAAATGTCACTTGTGGTCATTTTTTATGTTATCTCAATTGTTGCCCCCAGATTGTACCAAATGCCAAATCAGACATTCAGTTTACCTATTACTACTCTGCATCTAGCGTGTCTATTCATGTGTAAAATAATTGTCTGGGACTCACTGTTTAGTGGTAGGACACAAAGCAAGTTGTTTAGAACATTTCGTCGTAAAATTTGTTTTTCACTTTTAATCTTATCTATTTTTCCCTGTCACCAACGAGCTCCAAAAGTTCCAATTTTTCATCGTAGAGTATCTCGTCAAGTGTGAAAATGATAGACTGAGACTAATTAGCAACTTTTTAGAAATAGGAATTTTGGCCCAAAACGTCGAAAGGCATAAATACTGGAAAAATGTCAACTTTTGTTTTTTGGTCATTTTTTATGTTTATCTCCAATTGTGCGCCCAGAACTGTACCAAAATGGCCAATTAGACCTTCAGTTTACCTACTCGGCATCTAGCGTGTCCCTATTCGATGTGTAAAATAATAGTCCTTGGAAACTCAATGTTTTAGTGGGTAGAAACCAAACAATTTTGTAAGAAGAATTCTTCGTAAAATTTGTTATTTCACTTTTATCTTATCTAATTTGTCCGTCACCAACAATCTGCCAAATGTGTACATCTTCTCCAAAATAGACTATACACGTCAAAGTGTGGAGATGATAGACTGAGACTACATTGTCAACTTTTTTTGTCAACTATTTTTTTTTGGGCCCAACGCGTAAGGCATATATTCTGGAAAAATGTCACTTGTGGTCCGTTTATATGTTTACTCAATTGTTGTCCATTCCAGACTGTACAAAAAGGCAATAATCAGGACTCCATTTTAAACCTACTTCTTGCCAATCCTAAGCCGTGTCTACATCATGTGGTAAAATAATTGTCTGGTACTCAATGTTTAGTTGTTAGGACACCTAGAAGTTGTTTAGAACAATTTCGTTCGTAAAATTTGTTTTTTTCAGCTTTTTATCCTTATCTATTTTTCCGTATCGACGCAACGAGCTCGAAAGTGTCCAATTGTATCATCTACTCCTATCTCGTCAAGTGTGAAATGAAGAGACTGAGAACTAAATTGGCAACTTTTTTTGCAAATATTTTTTTAAGCCAAATGTGTAAGGCTTAAATTCCTGCAAAATTTGTCACTATGTGTTTATGTTTCTAGTTATCTACAATTATTGAGCCCGGATTGTACCAAAAATGCCAAATCAGACATTCCGTTTAACTTAACTCCTGCAGCTAGCGGTGTCTATTCATGTGTAAAATAATTGTCCTGGGACTCACTGTTTTACGGTGGAAGGACACAACAAGTTTGTTAGAAACAATTCGTCGTAAAATTTGTTTTTCACTTTTATCTTATCTATTTTTTTGTCACCTATGAGCTCCAAAGTGTCCAATTTCTCATCTAGAGTATCTCGTCAAGTGTGAAATGATAGATTGAGACTAAATTGGCAACTTTTTTGGAAAATATTGTTCTGGCCAAACGCGAAAGGCATAAATTCTGCAAAATTGTCACTTGTGGTCATTTTTATGTTATTTCAATTGTTGCCCCCAGATTGTACCACAATGCCAAATCAGACATTCAGTTTACCTACTCTGCATCTAGCGTGTCTATTCATGTGTAAAATAATTGTCTGGGACTCACTGTTTAGTGGTAGGACACAAACAAGTTGTTAGGAACATTTCTTCGTAAAATTTTTGTTTTTCACTTTTATCTTATCTATTTTTCTGTCACCTATGAGCTCCAAAGTGTCCAATTTCTCATCTAGAGTATCTCGTCAAGTGTGAAATGATAGACTGAGACTAAATTGGCAACTTTTTTGCAAATATTATTTTGGCCAAACGCGTAAGGCATAAATTCTGCAAAAATGTCACTTGTGGTCATTTTTATGTTATCTCAATTGTTGCCCCCAGATTGTACAAAAATGCCAAATCAGACATCCAGTTTAACTACTCTGCATCTAGCGTGTCTATTCATGTGTAAAATAATTGTCTGGGACTCACTGTTTAGTGGTAGGACACAAACAAGTTGTTAGGAACATTTCTTCGTAAAATTTGTTTTTCACTTTTATCTTATCTATTTTTTCTGTCACCTATGAGCTCCAAAGTGTCCAAATTCTCATCTAGAGTATCTCGTCAAGTGTGAAATGATAGACTGAGACTAAATTGGCAACTTTTTTGGAAAATATGATTTTGGCCAAACGCGAAAGGCATAAATTCTGCAAAATTGTCACTTGTGGTCATTTTTATGTTATCTCAATTGTTGCCCCCAGATTGTACAAAAATGCCAAATCAGACATTCAGTTTACCTACTCTGCATCTAGCGTGTCTATTCATGTGTAAAATAATTGTCTGGGACTCACTGTTTAGTGGTAGGACACAAACAAGTTGTTAGGAACATTTCTTCGTAAAATTTGTTTTTCACTTTTATCTTATCTATTTTTCTGTCACCAACGAGCTCCAAAGTGTCCAATTTCTCATCTAGAGTATCTCGTCAAGTGTGAAATGATAGACTGAGACTAAATTGGCAACTTTTTTGCAAATAATTTTTTGGCCAAACGCGAAAGGCATAAATTCTGGAAAATTGTCACTTGTGGTCATTTTTATGTTATCTCAATTGTTGCCCCCAGATTGTACAAAAATGCCAAATCAGACATTCAGTTTAACTACTCTGCATCTAGCGTGTCTATTCATGTGTAAAATAATTGTCTGGGACTCACTGTTTAGTGGTAGGACACAAACAAGTTGTTAGGAACATTTCTTCGTAAAATTTGTTTTTCACTTTTATCTTATCTATTTTTCTGTCACCTATGAGCTCCAAAGTGTCCAATTTCTCATCTAGAGTATCTCGTCAAGTGTGAAATGATAGACTGAGACTAAATTGGCAACTTTTTTGAAAATATTATTTTGGCCAAACGCGAAAGGCATAAATTCTGGAAAATTGTCACTTGTGGTCATTTTTATGTTATCTCAATTGTTGCCCCCAGATTGTACCAAAATGCCAAATCAGACATCCAGTTTACCTACTCTGCATCTAGCGTGTCTATTCATGTGTAAAATAATTGTCTGGGACTCACTGTTTAGTGGTAGGACACAAACAAGTTGTTAGGAACATTTCTTCGTAAAATTTGTTTTTCACTTTTATCTTATCTATTTTTCTGTCACCTATGAGCTCCAAAGTGTCCAATTTCTCATCTAGAGTATCTCGTCAAGTGTGAAATGATAGACTGAGACTAAATTGGCAACTTTTTTTGCAAATATTATTTTGGCCAAACGCGTAAGGCATAAATTCTGCAAAATTGTCACTTGTGGTCATTTTTATGTTATCTCAATTGTTGCCCCCAGATTGTACCAAAATGCCAAATCAGACATTCAGTTTAACTACTCTGCATCTAGCGTGTCTATTCATGTGTAAAATAATTGTCTGGGACTCACTGTTTAGTGGTAGGACACAAACAAGTTGTTAGGAACATTTCTTCGTAAAATTTGTTTTTCACTTTTATCTTATCTATTTTTCTGTCACCTATGAGCTCCAAAGTGTCCAATTTCTCATCTAGAGTATCTCGTCAAGTGTGAAATGATAGACTGAGACTAAATTGGCAACTTTTTGGAAAATATGATTTTGGCCAAACGCGAAAGGCATAAATTCTGCAAAAAATGTCACTTGTGGTCATTTTTATGTTATCTCAATTGTTGCCCCCAGATTGTACCAAAATGCCAAATCAGACATTCAGTTTACCTACTCTGCATCTAGCGTGCCTATTCATGTGTAAAATAATTGTCTGGGACTCACTGTATAGTGGTAGGACACAAACAAGTTGTTAGGAACATTTCTTCGTAAAATTTGTTTTTCACTTTTATCTTATCTATTTTTCTGTCACCAACGAGCTCCAAAGTGTCCAAATTCTCATCTAGAGTATCTCGTCAAGTGTGAAATGATAGACTGAGACTAAATTGGCAACTTTTTTGCAAATATTATTTTGGCCAAACGCGTAAGGCATAAATTCTGCAAAATTGTCACTTGTGGTCATTTTTATGTTATCTCAATTGTTGCCCCCAGATTGTACAAAAATGCCAAATCAGACATCCAGTTTAACTACTCTGCATCTAGCGTGTCTATTCATGTGTAAAATAATTGTCTGGGACTCACTGTTTAGTGGTAGGACACAAACAAGTTGTTAGGAACATTTCTTCGTAAATTTGTTTTTCACTTTTATCTTATCTATTTTTCTGTCACCTATGAGCTCCAAAGTGTCAAATTTCTCATCTAGAGTATCTCGTCAAGTGTGAAATGATAGACTGAGACTAAATTGGCAACTTTTTGGAAAATATGATTTTGGCAAAACGCGTAAGGCATAAATTCTGCAAAATTGTCACTTGTGGTCATTTTTATGTTATCTCAATTGTTGCCCCCAGATTGTGCAAAAAATGCCAAATAAGACATTCAGTTTAACTGCTCTGCATCTAGCGTGTCTATTCATGTGTAAAATAATTGTCTGGGACTCACTGTTTAGTGGTAGGACACAAACAAGTTGTTAGGAACATTTCTTCGTAAAATTTGTTTTTCACTTTTATCGTATCTATTTTTCTGTCACCAAAGAGCTCCAAAGTGTCCAATTTCTCATCTAGAGTATCTCGTCAAGTGTGAAATGATAGACTGAGACTAAATTGGCAACTTTTTGGAAAATATGATTTTGGCCAAACGCGAAAGGCATAAATTCTGCAAAATTGTCACTTGTGGTCATTTTTATGTTATCTCAATTGTTGCCCCCAGATTGTACCAAAATGCCAAATCAGACATTCAGTTTAACTACTCTGCATCTAGCGTGTCTATTCATGTGTAAAATAATTGTCTGGGACTCACTGTTTAGTGGTAGGACACAAACAAGTTGTTAGGAACATTTCTTCGTAAAATTTGTTTTTTCACTTTTATCTTATCTATTTTTCTGTCACCTATGAGCTCCAAAGTGTCCAATTTATCATCTAGAGTATCTCGTCAAGTGTGAAATGATAGACTGAGACTAAATTGGCACTTTTTTTGCAAATATTATTTTGGCCAAACGCGTAAGGCATAAATTCTGCAAAATTGTCACTTGTGGTCATTTTTATGTTATCTCAATTGTTGCCCCCAGATTGTACAAAAATGCCAAATCAGACATTCAGTTTAACTACTCTGCATCTAGCGTGTCTATTCATGTGTAAAATAATTGTCTGGGACTCACTGTTTAGTGGTAGGACACAAACAAGTTGTTAGGAACAATTCTTCGTAAAATTTGTTTTTCACTTTTATCTTATCTATTTTTCTGTCACCTACGAGCTCCAAAGTGTCCAATTTCTCATCTAGAGTATCTCGTCAAGTGTGAAATGATAGACTGAGACTAAATTGGCAAACTTTTTGGAAAATATGATTTTGGCCAAACGCGTAAGGCATAAATTCTGCAAAATTGTCACTTGTGGTCATTTTTATGTTATCTCAATTGTTGCCCCCAATTGTACAAAAATGCCAAATCAGACATCAGTTTAACTACTCTGCATCTAGCGTGTCTATTCATGTGTAAAATAACTGTCCGGGACTCACTGTTTAGTGGTAGAACACAAACAAGTTGTTTGGAACATTTCTTCGTAAAATTTGTTTTTCACTTTTATCTTATCTATTTTTCTGTTACCAACGAGCTCTAAAGTGTCCAATTATCATCTAGAGTATCTCGTCAAGTGTGAAATGATAGACTGAGACTAAATTGGCAACTTTTTGAAAATATTATTTTGGCCAAACGCGTAAGGCATAAATTCTGCAAAATTGTCACTTGTGGTCATTTTTATGTTATCTCAATTGTTGCCCCCAGATTGTACAAAAATGCCAAATCAGACATCCAGTTTAACTACTCTGCATCTAGCGTGTCTATTCATGTGTAAAATAATTGTCTGGGACTCACTGTTTAGTGGTAGGACACAAACAAGTTGTTAGGAACATTTCTTCGTAAAATTTTTGTTTTTCACTTTTATCTTATCTATTTTTCTGTCACCAACGAGCTCCAAAGTGTCCAATTTATCATCTAGAGTATCTCGTCAAGTGTGAAATGATAGACTGAGACTAAATTGGCAACTTTTTTTGCAAATATTATTTTGGCCAAACGCGTAAGGCATAAATTCTGCAAAATTGTCACTTGTGGTCATTTTTATGTTATCTCAATTGTTGCCCCCAGATTGTACCAAAATGCCAAATCAGACATTCAGTTTAACTACTCTGCATCTAGCGTGTCTATTCATGTGTAAAATAATTGTCTGGGACTCACTGTTTAGTGGTAGGACACAAACAAGTTGTTAGGAACAATTCTTCGTAAAATTTGTTTTTCACTTTTATCTTATCTATTTTTCTGTCACCTATGAGCTCCAAAGTGTCCAATTTCTCATCTAGAGTATCTCGTCAAGTGTGAAATGATAGACTGAGACTAAATTGGCAACTTTTTTGCAAATATTATTTTGGCCAAACGCGAAAGGCATAAATTCTGCAAAATTGTCACTTGTGGTCATTTTTATGTTATCTCAATTGTTGCCCCCAGATTGTACCAAAATGCCAAATCAGACATCGAGTTTAACTACTCTGCATCTAGCGTGTCTATTCATGTGTAAAATAATTGTCTGGGACTCACTGTTTAGTGGTAGGACACAAACAAGTTGTTAGGAACATTTCTTCGTAAAATTTGTTTTTCACTTTTATCTTATCTATTTTTCTGTCACCAACGAGCTCCAAAGTGTCCAATTTATCATCTAGAGTATCTCGTCAAGTGTGAAATGATAGACTGAGACTAAATTGGCAACTTTTTTAAAAATATGATTTTGGCCAAACGCGAAAGGCATAAATTCTGCAAAAATGTCACTTGTGGTCATTTTTATGTTATCTCAATTGTTGCCCCCAGATTGTACAAAAAATGCCAAATCAGACATTCAGTTTAACTACTCTGCATCTAGCGTGTCTATTCATGTGTAAAATAATTGTCTGGGACTCACTGTTTAGTGGTAGGACACAAACAAGTTGTTAGGAACAATTCTTCGTAAAATTTGTTTTTCACTTTATCTTATCTATTTTTTTCTGTCACCTATGAGCTCCAAAGTGTCCAATTTATCATCTAGAGTATCTCGTCAAGTGTGAAATGATAGACTGAGACTAAATTGGCAACTTTTTTGCAAATATTATTTTGGCCAAACGCGTAAGGCATAAATTCTGCAAAATTGTCACTTGTGGTCATTTTTATGTTATCTCAATTGTTGCCCCCAGATTGTACCAAAATGCCAAATCAGACATTCAGTTTACCTACTCTGCATCTAGCGTGTCTATTCATGTGTAAAATAATTGTCTGGGACTCACTGTTTAGTGGTAGGACACAAACAAGTTGTTAGGAACATTTCTTCGTAAAATTTTTTTTCACTTTTATCTTATCTATTTTTCTGTCACCTATGAGCTCCAAAGTGTCCAATTTCTCATCTAGAGTATCTCGTCAAGTGTGAAATGATAGACTGAGACTAAATTGGCAACTTTTTGGAAAATATGATTTTGGCCAAACGCGTAAGGCATAAATTCTGCAAAATTGTCACTTGTGGTCATTTTTATGTTATCTCAATTGTTGCCTCCAGATTGTACCAAAATGCCAAATCAGACATTCAGTTTAACTACTCTGCATCTAGCGTGTCTATTCATGTGTAAAATAATTGTCTGGGACTCACTGTTTAGTGGTAGGACACAAACAAGTTGTTAGGAACATTTCTTCGTAAAATTTGTTTTTCACTTTTTTTAAATCTATTTTTCTGTCACCAACGAGCTCCAAAGTGTCCAATTTATCATCTAGAGTATCTCGTCAAGTGTGAAATGATAGACTGAGACTAAATTGGCAACTTTTTTGGAAAATATTATTTTGGCCAAACGCGTAAGGCATAAATTCTGCAAAATTGTCACTTGTGGTCATTTTTATGTTATCTCAATTGTTGCCCCAGATTGTAAAAAAATGCCAAATCAGACATCCAGTTTAACTACTCTGCATCTAGCGTGTCTATTCATGTGTAAAATAATTGTCTGGGACTCACTGTTTAGTGGTAGGACACAAACAAGTTGTTAGGAACAATTCTTCGTAAAATTTGTTTTTCACTTTTATCTTATCTATTTTTCTGTCACCTATGAGCTCCAAAGTGTCCAATTTCTCATCTAGAGTATCTCGTCAAGTGTGAAATGATAGACTGAGACTAAATTGGCAACTTTTTTGCAAATATTATTTTGGCCAAACGCGTAAGGCATAAATTCTGGAAAAATTGTCACTTGTGGTCATTTTTATGTTATCTCAATTGTTGCCCCCAGATTGTACCAAAATGCCAAATCAGACATTCAGTTTAACTACTCTGCATCTAGCGTGTCTTTTCATGTGTAAAATAATTGTCTGGGACTCACTGTTTAGTGGTAGGACACAAACAAGTTGTTAGGAACATTTCTTCGTAAAAATTTGTTTTTCACTTTTATCTTATCTATTTTTCTGTCACAAACGAGCTCCAAAGTGTCCAATTTCTCATCTAGAGTATCTCGTCAAGTGTGAAATGATAGACTGAGACAAAATTGGCAACTTTTTTTTTAAAAATATGATTTTGGCCAAACGCGAAAGGCATAAATTCTGGAAAAATGTCACTTGTGGTCATTTTTATGTTATCTCAATTGTTGCCCCCAGATTGTACCAAAATGCCAAATCAGACATTCAGTTTACCTACTCTGCATCTAGCGTGTCTATTCATGTGTAAAATAATTGTCTGAGACTCACTGTTTAGTGGTAGGACACAAACAAGTTGTTAGGAACATTTCTTCGTAAAATTTGTTTTTCACTTTTATCTTATCTATTTTTCTGTCACCAACGAGCTCCAAAGTGTCCAATTTATCATCTAGAGTATCTCGTCAAGTGTGAAATGATAGACTGAGACTAAATTGGCAACTTTTTTGGAAAAATATGATTTTGGCCAAACGCGAAAGGCATAAATTCTGCAAAAATGTCACTTGTGGTCATTTTTATGTTATCTCAATTGTTGCCCCCAGATTGTACCAAAATGCCAAATCAGACATTCAGTTTACCTACTCTGCATCTAGCGTGTCTATTCATGTGTAAAAATAATTGTCTGGGACTCACTGTTTAGTGGTAGGACACAAACAAGTTGTTAGGAAACATTTCTTCGTAAAATTTGTTTTTCACTTTTATCTTATCTCTATTTTTCTGTCACCAACGAGCTCCAAAGTGTCCAATTTATCATCTAGAGTATCTCGTCAAGTGTGAAATGATAGACTGAGACTAAATTGGCAACTTTTTTGCAAATATTATTTTGGCCAAACGCGTAAGGCATAAATTCTGCAAAATTGTCACTTGTGGTCATTTTTATGTTATCTCAATTGTTGCCCCCAGATTGTACAAAAATGCCAAATCAGACATCCAGTTTAACTACTCTGCATCTAGCGTGTCTATTCATGTGTAAAATAATTGTCTGGGACTCACTGTTTAGTGGTAGGACACAAACAAGTTGTTAGGAACATTTCTCTTCGTAAAATTTTGTTTTTCACTTTTATCTTATCTATTTTTCTGTCACAACGAGCTCCAAAGTGTCCAATTTCTCATCTAGAGTATCTCGTCAAGTGTGAAATGATAGACTGAGACTAAATTTAACAACTTTTTTAAAAATATGATTTTGGCCAAACGCGAAAGGCATAAATTCTGGAAAAATGTCACTTGTGGTCATTTTTATGTTATCTCAATTGTTTGCCCCAGATTGTACCAAAAATGCCAAATCAGACATTCAGTTTAACTACTCTGCATCTAGCGTGTCTATTCATGTGTAAAATAATTGTCTGGGACTCACTGTTTAGTGGTAGGACACAAACAAGTTGTTAGGAACATTTCTTCGTAAAATTTGTTTTTCACTTTTATCTTATCTATTTTTCTGTCACCCTTGAGCTCCAAAGTGTCCAATTTCTCATCTAGAGTATCTCGTCAAGTGTGAAATGATAGACTGAGACTAAATTGGCAACTTTTTGGAAAATATGATTTTGGCCAAACGCGAAAGGCATAAATTCTGGAAAAATGTCACTTGTGGTCATTTTTATGTTATCTCAATTGTTGCCCCCAGATTGTACCAAAAATGCCAAATCAGACATTCAGTTTTACCTACTCTGCATCTAGCGTGTCTATTCATGTGTAAAATAATTGTCTGGGACTCACTGTTTAGTGGTAGGACACAAACAAGTTGTAGGAACATTTCTTCGTAAAATTTTGTTTTCACTTTTATCTTATCTATTTTTCTGTCACCTATGAGCTCCAAAGTGTCCAATTTCTCATCTAGAGTATCTCGTCAAGTGTGAAATGATAGACTGAGACTAAATTGGCAACTTTTTTGAAAATATGATTTTGGCCAAACGCGTAAGGCATAAATTCTGCAAAATTGTCACTTGTGGTCATCTTTATGGTATCTCAATTGTTGCCCCCAGATTGTACCAAAATGCCAAATCAGACATTCAGTTTAACTACTCTGCATCTAGCGTGTCTATTCATGTGTAAAATAATTGTCTGGGACTCACTGTTTAGTGGTAGGACACAAACAAGTTGTTAGGAACATTTCTTCGTAAAATTTGTTTTTCACTTTTGATCTTATCTATTTTTCTGTCACCACTCACTGTTTAGTGGTAGGACACAAACAAGTTGTTAGGAACATTTCTTCGTAAAATTTGTTTTTCACTTTTATCTTATCTATTTTTCTGTCACCAACGAGTTTTAAAGTGTCGAATTTATCATCTAGTGTATCTCGTCAAGTGTGAAATGATAGACTGAGACTCAATTGGCAACTTTTTAAAAAATATTATTTTGGCCCAACGCGTAAGGCATAAATTCTGCAAAATTGTCACTTGTGGTCATTTTTATGTTATCTCAATTGTTGCCCCCAGATTGTTTACCAAAATGCCAAATCAGACATTCAGTTTACTACTCTGCATCTAGCGTGTCTATTCATGTGTAAAATAATTGTCTGGGACTCAATGTTTAGTGGTAGGACACAAACAAGTTGTTAGGAACAATTCTTCGTAAAATTTGTTTTTTTCACTTTGAAAATTTGTTAGTAACAGTTCTTCCGTAAAATTTGTTTTTCCTCTTATCTTATCTATTTTTCTGTCACCAACGAGCTCCAAAGTGTCAATTTTCTCATCTAGAGTATCTCGTCAAGTGTGAAATGATAGACTGAGACTAAATTGGCAACTTTTTGGAAAAATATTATTTTGGCCAAACGCGTAAGGCATAAATTCTGGAAAAAATGTCACTTGTGGTCATTTTTTTATGTTATCTCAATTGTTGCCCCCAGATTGTACCAAAATGCCAAATCAGACATTCAGTTTAACTACTCTGCATCTAGCGTGTCTATTCATGTGTAAAATAATTGTCTGGGACTCACTGTTTAGTGGTAGGACACAAACGAGTTGTTAGGAACATTTCTTAGTAAAATTTGTTTTTCACTTTTTATCTTATTTATTTTTCTGTCACCTATGAGCTCCAAAGTGTCCAATTTCTCATCTAGAGTATCTCGTCAAGTGTGAAATGATAGACTGAGACTAAATTGGCAACTTTTTTGAAAATATGATTTTGGCCAAACGCGAAAGGCATAAATTCTGGAAAAATGTCACTTGTGGTCATTTTTATGTTATCTCAATTGTTGCCCCCAGATTGTACCAAAATGCCAAATCAGACATTCAGTTTACCTACTCTCCATCTAGCGTGTCTATTCATGTGTAAAATAATTGTCTGGGACTCACTTGTTTAGTGGTAGGACACAAAAAGGTTGTTAGGAAAACATTTCTTCGTAAAATTTGTTTTTCACATTTTATCTCTTATCTATTTTTTCTGTCACCTACGAGCTCCAAAGTGTCCAATTTATCATCTAGAGTATCTCGTCAAGTGTGAAATGATACAGACGGAGACTTTATTGGCAAATATTTTTTTGGCCAAACTATTATTTTGGCCCCCGATTAGAGGCATAAATTATGGAAAACTGTCACTTTGGGTCATTTTTTTAT
>CAJHNH020005542.1:0-20257 GCA_905116865.2 Candidula unifasciata
GCGATGGCGGCTTAAAGATATTCTGATACTCTTCTTCCGGTTCTATATATGTCACAGAAACATGATTCTACTCAACAGAAATATAGCATATTTGAAAAAGAGGCTTTACCTTCGGTGATTAGCCTAAACATGTTCCAAAAATATTTGATGGGAAATTAATTTATTATTCTGACTGACAATTTAGAACTGACCAAATTGTTGCCAATGGATGCAACTAGAAACTCAAGAGTATACAGATGGGCTTTATTAATATCTCAATTTCAGTTTAAAATAGAGCACATCAAGGCATTGAAAATCATATCGAGACGTGATGTCCAGATTATAAACGACATGTGTTGAAAAAGAAAAATACAAGACTGAGGTTTCATGAGTGTATTTATTGTAATAAATTATACATTACATAGGGGAACATTGAACTAAATGTAACAGGAAACAGTTAACTGATGTAACTGTTAAATGAATTGATTGTATGAAATATGTTAATGTAGGATTTATGACATTTTTTCTATTTATTAAATGTGGTTGCAACAAACAGGTTGGATAAGACAATTATGATAGCAATGATGATGAGGATGATGATTACGATAATGGTAATGAAGATGACGATGATGATGACGACAGTGATGACGATGCTGAAAATGATGATGATAATACATGATATTGAAGATATAATATTTTCATAATGATTGTAAACGTTTTCCTCATATATAATGAGATACAATTTTTAGGGGGTGAAAAAAATGATTGTAAAACGACGATAGAAAATAAAGAGTAGTACTTAAGAAGAAGAAATAATGGGTTATTACTATCACATAATACAGGGGCATTGGGTCAAACGACTTGGTGGGGAAACATGAAACTCTAATTGAAACGGAAACCTGTAAGAGTATCCAGTGAGTACAAATGGTAAATGTAGAGTTTTTACATTTCTATTTCAAAGCCGTCATGGACTTCCGCACTTGGAAAAGAGTGCCGGGGTGTTTTTCTGTCTTTAGGCAGACTGTGGGATGAGATATGGAATGCGCAGAGTCTATATGGTCTACTGCACTTGAGAAAGAGTGCCAGGGTGTTGATACCCATTAGGCCATAAGGAACTCATTAGATACAAGGACTGGCGATGTGGCAAAGGAAAATCATGTGATATCTAGGTAAAGGAAAGCAATAACTTAACCCCAGGATGTTTAGTAGGTAATCAACATCATTACATTAAAGTGATCCCAAACCTTTAAATTATAACCTGGTATAAAAGCAATAAAATAAATTACACTCTTTTTTAAAAAAACTATGTTTGGGGGTAAGTTGTAATGACGTGAATTCCCCGCGAAATCTTAGAGAGTTTCCGATTCTGCGGGGGCGGTGGGGGTGGGGGGGGGGAGGTGGAGACAAGGTCAGAGAGCCAGTGAAACAAGAGAAAAATGAGGAAAGCATGTCCCGAGTATCCCGTGTTGGGTGAATAGAGAAAGCGTGTGACTTCAGCGAAAGGTTTGAACCGAGAGACGAGAGGAAGTCACTTGAAGTTTGGACCTGGATGTGTGCAGTCAAATGCAATGGAACAGCTGTGAAGCATGCGGACTGTCTGACCACATGCACTTGTTCGTGATGCAGAATGAATATATACTGACTGCAAACTTTGGTCGTGTACAGGTACCAGGAACAAGCGGTTATGGTCAGAAAAATAACAGAAGAGAAAATCCAAGTGTGAGATAGTTGGAACTGTTGTTATAAATGAGCCATGTATAACAGTAACGAGAACACAGAAGAGCCACTGGACAGTGCAGCTATTGGAACAGCCAATAAAGATCAATAACCGCCGAGAGGCGTGTTTGTCGTCTGGTGTGTTCGTAGTAACTTTTTATAACTAAGAATGCCATTTCGGCAATGTGATGAGTTCATCAAACCCTAGGCAGAGCCACATTGCAGTACTGTATCCATCAACTGAAATATAGGATGGAAAAATAGGTTGTATTGTATTCCTCAACTTTAATATATGATGGGACATAGTTTGTACTGTATACGTGAACTGAAATATATGATGGGACATAGTTTGTACTGTATACGTAAACTGAAATATATGATAGGACATAGTTTGTACTGTATACGTGAACTGAAATATATGATGGGACATGGTTCAAACGGTGTCCGTTAACTGAAATATATAAATGGACATTTACTTTGCATTGTATACGTTAACCTAAATACAGGATGGGACACGGTTTGTACTGTATCCGTGAACTCAAATACAGGATGGGACATAGTCTGTACTGTATCCGTCAACTGAAATATATTGAATTTTCATGGGTTTCAATTTATATTCCTTTTGATTTAATTATTTTGTCTAACACTGCGTTAGAATTAAGCTATGTCGTGAAAGAGTAGTCATTAAATTATATTGAATTTTCATGGGTTTCCATTTCTTTTCATTTTGATTTAATTATTGTGTCGAACACTGCGTTAGAATTAAGCTATGTCGTGAAAGAGTAGTCATTGCATTAGTGGTGGCAGGGGTTGGGGAGTTCAAACTGTTAACTGTGAGTGCTTTAAGTCACAGAAATTTCTTGCATGCTCGTAGTAGCAGCAGTAGTAGTAGTTGTGGTAGGCCGGTTATACCCTAGGGCTGTATGCGGAGACCCGGGTTTGAACGCGGGTAAAGTGATTGAGTTTTTTTGTCGGGGGTCAAAATTACGCACCCTAACCTGAGCAGTCCGTGGCGACAGCACTAGCCATGCGGCGCTAAATCTTCTGGCTCACGACCTCCTGTCTACTCCGATGGTAAAACAGATAGAGATGCCATTATTTTAAGTATTGTGGTTGGTGTGGTAATTGTATTGGTACTTGAATGATGGTGTAAATATTACACTGGCAGAATTTACTTCTCATTACAGATGCTGCTCCCTACTTTAGTCAAATGTACAGGGATGGCAAGATCAGTTACTAAAAGTATCGTCAGGTGATGACTTTAAAATCCTTTGGAGAGGGATAGAGCAGTAGCCGTTGGATGGGGGAGGGGAGGGGGTGATGACACAAATTCTTTACTTGGAGAGCTTAACACATGATCCTAAAGTTTCCTAATTTCCTAATTTGTTTTATTTTACTAACGCTGCCTAGCTATACTAATTTTTTTTTTTTTTTTGTTTTTTTTGTTGTTGTTGTTGTTGTTGTTGCTACTCACTTAGTTCGTTGCAAATACAGTAGTAAGCTTTACTTACGTCTCTTTAAAAAAATACAAACAGCTTTAGCATGTGATGAACAAAAAACCATTTGTTAAAGACCTAATGTTACAGCTTCAACAACCACTAAAATAACTTCACAATTATATGTTGCTGCTCTCTCGAGTCGGCAAACCAGATTATCTCTATATATGCAATGATTGCAACGTTAACCCTACTATTTCTATATTTTTTTTTTCAAAAACCGCTAACATGCAGAGACTGACGCCAGTCATGTAACGATACCGCCAGGAAGCCCTGGCTTAAAATAAAATTAACGGTACAGTCATTGTCTCTTTTATTGTGTGGATATTCCTCTAAAGGGACGTGCATTTGTAAAGGTCACACATTATCCAAACATAGCTGTGACAGATATGGCCAGTTTTTGTCAGTGTAATTATGGTAATCAGGGGTGTGATGACCCTGCTTTGCATGGTCTCCACGAGTACATTGTGGCAAGCAGAAAGTCCGTGCTACAAGTGACGGCACGAGATACTTGTGGCCGGTGGAGTAAGCGAGGCGAAGCCCGAGCTAGCCTCGTTGTCAGTCGATCATCAGAAGTCAGAGAAGACGGTTGTAGTATTTGAAGATGTCGTCTTTATGTTGCGCAAATGTTTAATGTTCGAATATGTCGCGAGTGATAAAGTGTGAATAATGTTTGAACATGTGAAATAAATGGACCATAATAAACTGACAGAATGTACCAAGAAGCTGAGCGGCGTTTGTGTTGTCAACCCTAGACGTTAAATTTGGTGTAAACCAAGGTTCTTTCCAAGTAGACCACGATTCATTCCAAGTTAAACCAAGATACATTTCAAGATAGTTGAAAGCGTAACGTCAAGTTTACGTTTGGGTCCATTCCAAGTGGGGTGCTTGTCCGAAGGAAATTCGAAACCACGCGGATCATAATCATTAGGAAAACACTTGTGTTTCTTCCAAGGTAAGACAAACATGCGGAAAACAGTGTACGATACATCGCTTTAACCCGAGCAGAGCCTTTAAACACAGCAAGCGCCGACAGGTCAGCTGCCGACCAATGAAAACCGGTGTGTCATCTACGCCGCGCCACACACCATATCTCCGAGTTTTGCGAATTCAGGAAGTTTCATGTTTACCGAAGCTACATTTCAAAAATATTAAAAATCTTGTTTGTAAATTAAATCAAGTTTGTGACGATTATTGTTTCTCACTGAAACTAGCAGACTATGAACTAATTTTATTTACAAAGGTATGCTAAGTTTTCTTACTGCGATGACATTTTTTGCATCGATTGTGCGTTTATCAGAATGGCATCTAAAAGGTTGGTAAAAAGTAAGAACACTTTGTCGCAAGTATCTTCAGCGACAACAATGAAAGATACATCGACAAGTAACCAGAAGATCAAGATGTGCATTTTTTGTAAGTACCAGCACAGTTCTTCGACTGTCTGCGACAGAGATCCTAAATATTCAAGCTATATTGAAGACTTGGTCAATAAAAAGTGGCAAAATAAACAAAAGAATAACCTTAAAAAATTCCACTTTTGTAAGGCATTCGGACATATTGTAAAACACTGTGTTGGGAAACAGATGTTAAAAGACAAGAAAAGATCCTTGTTTGCAAAAAACTAATTCAGAAAGAATGGATTCAGAAGGTATTCCTACTCTAGATGGTGCACTGTGCTACTGGAGAAAGAATCAAGGAAAAGTTACAGCTCCACATATCATGTTTATAGGAAAAAGCCAATTGAAATGTCCAGGAACTAAAAAGATAAAGAACGAAATCGTAATTGCAGAGCTAGAATCCAGCAAGAGAAGTAATACAAGCAAGAAAGTTGAAACGAAAAAGACAGCAGCCACTGAAACAGAGAAAAAGTCAAACTCAGAAACAATGAAAATTAATCAAGCAAAGGATATCACTGTTCCAACAATGACATCAGTCGAGACAAAAGCAACTCAGTGTATGAAAAAACCAGACGGTGAAATAATAGATAGGCAAACTGTGGATAAAGAATTTTCATTCTTAGAGGACAATAAATAATAGATTATGATCAATTCCACAGAGCAACAAGTCAGAAATATTGGGAAAAGTAAACTAAATGTTTGATAAACAAGAAACCAGCACAAATGCAATTAAATAGAATATCAAATATCACTTTGGTACGTGAAATTTTTTTAGAAAAATCAGATTACAGCGGAGAAATGGTTTACTGTATAAACAGAGAAGATTATTTTTTATGCGATTTTGGACAGCTTATATTTATTTGAAGTCGCCCTATATATCAAGACCATTGAAAGTAGTGGTAACGAGCAGCATCGGAACAGATGTGATTCTGGGATACAAAGACTTCAACATTAGAGACTGTTCTGATGAAGACATACGAGTCTGGGAACAAAGTCATCTCCATCAACAAAAATAACAGCTGATTCAAGGAAAATTACCATCTTTATTTATGAACTGAAGTTTCACTATTTACTAACTTGAAACCACACGGTCCATCATCATGAAGTTCAAAATTATTATTAGTCATGAAGCTACATAGAACTACCTACAACCAAAACCTGAACAATTATCAAGAATTGACATTTTACCATACTTCACCTGTAAGATTGTCATATGTCAACCAAAATTAGAAATCACCAACCAGTACTGTACAGGAAATGAATAGAAACATATCAGCCACTGAATTATTCAAATTTGAAAATTACCATCAAGGAACACGAAAAATTTTTTCTTCTTCAGACACCTCAAAAATCAACGATTGAAACATTTCAAAATCATCAAATTCTAAGCGACACTTCAAGAGCATCTATACAATATCAAGATCGTCGAATACCAAACGTATCATAAAATAAATAATGCGAGAATAATGAAGCATTCCTACAGTTTAAGCGAAGACAACAGACAACCAAAATGTCAATATTTCTAGTGTTCACACAAGTATTTATTGTTAAAGTTAAATCAAGTTAATTATCTAAAGTGTTTGTGTACATAAATAAATATTAAATTAATGAAGTATTTTAAAAAAGTGCATAAACACCTGATTTCATTTATAAAAAAAACAGTCACATACTGTGTGTATTGAACACCTTCCGTTTAATTCCATTATTATTTTATAGGTGGCATATCAGTGTATGCAGTCACTGAACACTGATAATAGCATTGTGTCAACTTATAAAATTATAATATTTTTAGTTAGTATATTTGCAAGATTATCAGTTCAAGCCTACTAAAAGAGACCCCAGAGCAGAGCAGACTGTCTAGCAAACCAAGGAATGAGAACCTAGAAAGCAAGCGCCAGAGTACAATCAAGACACACACAGCTTGCAGGGATGGATCAAGATCAAGGATAGTTAATGGAATGAATGGGAATGAAAGAGAATAAAACAGGTATGAATGATGAATGAAAGATTTGTGGGTAGTATTTTAATAGTGTACATGAAGTTTACTTAGGTTAGTAGTTCATTAGGAATAGTTTAGTATTCATGTAATGAGAGTTAGTAGTTCATTAGGAATAGTTTAGTATTCGTGTTATGGCAGTAGTTCAAATTAAAAAAAAAAAAAAATCTCTCCCCAGGAACAGCAGAAAAGAATTAAGATTTAGCGATAGATCATATATAAATCTTTTTCCACAGAATGACTTAGATAAAAACTTCTATTTGAAATGTTTTAGCATAGGTGTGCAGAACAGGGACATGGTAAATTGGTCCACGACACCCAAGATTATAAACTGCTATAATTATACTGCTGCTTAGACAGACTGATGGTAAAGAAAGAGTGTACACATCAAAGCACAAGCACAGTAGAGGAGTTGAACTCATCTGTGTCCATCTAAAGGGGGAAAGGTGTCTGAGATTCCTTGGGGTTAACTACCCTGTTAAAGGTGTTAGTCTTGGAGGAAACTCTAAGATCTATGAAAAATATATCTCAACTATCATTGTTTTCATGTTGGATTCCTTGGAGTTGGGTAATTACTCTGTGAAAGGTGAGACTTTGGTCTATGAAAAAACATCTCAACATGCATTTTTTTTTTTTTTTTTCAGTGGTAGATTCCTTGGGGTTGGGTAATTACCCTGCAAAAGGTGTTATAGAGCTTTTGGGAAACTAGAAGCACTATGTTAAATATATCTCACCACTATCATATCGGCTAAGTGTCCTTGGGGTTTAACACCCTGTGAAAGGTGATGTAGAAATATTGGTTAATCCAATTTTCTGTGTAGTAAATATCTCAAAGCTGACATCATCATCATCACTATCATCATTTCACTTTAAACCCGATAAATTAGATATAGTGACTAGACAATACTACAGATGCAATAGGTGTAAATATGGTTTAAACTCTTCACCAGCTCAGTACTAGGAAAAGCATGCAGTAAATATTGAAGGCAGTTTTAAAGGGCAGTAATTGAGGATAATCAGGAACCATAATCCCTAGTGGGAATACAATTAAATTGATTTACTATATCTGGTTAAATGAAAATGACACTTGATGTTCCATAAAGTGTCATTTTGTTAAAAAGGGGAGAGAGTGTGATGACCCTGCTTTGCATGGTCTCCACGAGTACATTGTGGCAAGCAGGAAGTCCGTGCTACAAGTCACGGCACGAGATACTTGAGGCCGGTGGAGTAAGCGAGGGGAAGCCCGAGCTAGCCTCGTGGTCAGTCGATCATCAGAAGTCAGAGAAGAGGGTTGTAGTATTTGAAGATGTCGTCTTTATGTTGCGCAAATGTTTAATGTTCGAATATGTCGCGAGTGATACAGTGTGAATAATGTTTGAACATGTGAAATAAATGGACCAGAATAAACTGACAGAATGTACCAAGAAGCTGAGCGGCGTTTGTGTTGTCAACCCTAGATGTTAAAGCTGGTGCAAACCAAGGTACATTTCAAGTCTACGTCTTGGTTCATTTCATATATATATATATATATATATATATATATATATATATATATATATATATATATATATATATATATATATATATATATATATATATATATATGTGTGTGTGGGGGGGGGTTGTGTGTGTGTATGTGTGTGGATATTACAGCCACACAAGACTGGACTTCAGCTTGCTTTTTAACCGTCGGACTCCTAACCTTACGGTTAAATGGGGTTTCTCCAACTTGCGCCTGGGGAATTCTCATCCAAATGGTGACATTTTGTATTAGCAGGTGTTGATTCCTCAGTGTGTGTTCCCAGTGAGAATCAATTCCACTCACCTCTCTGTCTGACAACATACTTTCTCGATATAGGACATAGACTTGATGATATTAAAACCTTCAATGAACTGGACTTTCGTAAGTGAGTCGTCCCCACAAATATACCAAGAATATACACTTACAATAATCATAAGCATGCGAATCATTATTAAAGTTAGTTAGTTGCGCATCCTTTACAGGACGTTGGAGAGCCAACCCCAGCAGTTTTTGGCTATTGTGGTTTTCCTAGGCACATTTTATGTTCAGCAGTTTGCCATAACTGTTGATAGCTCAGCTCTTGGTACCACTGTCGAAACCAGTGCCAGACAACTAATCCGCATACGGGATCGAACTTCGCACCTTGTCATTACGAAACGTGTTCGCAACGCGTAAGCCACAGAAGTGTAAACGGAAATTATAGTCTATGATGTTAAATATGTTTATTCTTAACGTTTATTAGTATAAAACTGCATTACCGTGTTCAGATTCAGCAACGAATTGTATTGTATATTATTGTTTTCTTTAATTCAAGAACATCCGGGAAAAAAATTTGCAAACGATGTCATTTAATTTAAAATCAAAACAGTGGTTTTCATTTCGAAATGAGTGAGTTTTATTTATAAAGTATTAAACGTTGCTTGCCATTCTTGTCTAAACTCCATGTATGGTAATATCCGATCTAATTAAAACCACCTGAGGGGACATTAGGCTAGTCCGATATATTTACATGGATTCTTGTCCAGTAATAGCTGTGTGATATGATCAGTATCCTGCAGGTCTCTTTGCTTCCCTAGACTTGGCTAGGTGAGATTATTAGCCATGACTTCTCAGTTCGGTGTATGATATATCCTACATGTTGATCTCTTGAAAGTCCCCGAAAATGTCACAATCAACCTCCGTGGAGAAGTCAAGATTGTATTGTTAGGCTGGTAGGTTAGCTAGCTATCTACAGTCTTCCTGCAACACCCTGATGGCTGGAAATTAAATTTCTGCTTAATGTGGAACAGAATTAGATGGTCACGGGCCACCAACGAATGCGGCTTCTCCCTAGCAAAAGGCAATACGACTTTGTGTCGATCGGCATTATAGTTACATGTCAGCAAATCAGATTTTAAATATGAAGATTGTATCATGGCTCAGATATTATAATTTACTCAAGTCGTGACAACCTGTCTGGAGTACATAATATGAGTTGCAGTGTAATATTTAAATAAATAATGTTTTCATTGTGTGGATAATATATTGTGGGGCGGTTTTGTACAATGGGGATTTTATATCCAAACTACGCACACATGGAAGCCATAACTCTGTTTTCGCAGTTACTTGAAATATCTGACAAGTACACACACAGATGTACCTTATCAGTATGAACAACACGACGACTAGCGCATGTTTTACCGTCCGTCACCTATAACAATGACCCACTTAACATAGATATCACACACTGCCATGCCTACTCTTATGTTTCCAGTTTCCTTGATCAGATGTCATTATGTGTGCTCACTTATAATTGTAAAGACTGGGTTCTAGTAATGTTTTTCGCCCCAAGCAAACCGCAGTTAAAAATTTTCCTTAAAAAAAAAAAAGCTTGGAATTTAGCTTCTGTTTATTCATTTTCAATATTAAGCGCGGTTTCTTACTTTCTACATTAATGAACGGCTGTATTTAAGGTCCATAGACACATTGCGAAATTAATGACCTCAACTCTTCATTAATATTATTCATAATGTCTAATAATGTCCTCGACTTTTGATAAGTATTACCCCTATTGTCTATTAATGAGGTAAACACTTCATAAATGTTGCTCCGATTGTTTATCAATGACATCGACTCTTCATAAGTTTTACTCTTATTATCTGTTTATAGTCGCTGTCTTTACTGCATTTTAGACATATTAACTGGCCCCGATGTAACGATTATAAGAAAAAAAAAATTGTATTAAAAATATGGAAACACGTATCGCAAGGATTCAAAAAGTCAAGGGATACAATTACACTTAATTGGGGGGGGGGGGGGGTCTTTCGGTAGCTATAATACGCCGTTGAGGGCTTGTTCTCAATAACTGCTTGATGAGATTTTGGATTTCTTGTTTGTGTGTGTGTGTATGTGTTTGTTGTTGTTGTTGTTGTTGTTGTTAACACATCCGAAAAGGTATACTCCACTCAAACGGGAACAAGATCTGTGCTAGAGACTTTATAATAGCTCCGTTACTTTAAAAATATGTACCATGTTTTAAATTGTTTAGCATGGGTACAACAAACTGCCCCTATTGATTGGCAACATGCAATAGTTATACCATTGTGGAAGAACAAAGGAAGCAAACGAGAATGCCGTCAATACCGAGGCATCTCTTTTTTAAGCCATGTTGGCAAAATATATGCCAAGATAATAGAAACAAGACTGAGACCAGTGAAAGATGGGATTTAGGAGAAATAGAAGCTGCACAGATGCAATCTTCACACATGAACGGTTAATAGAACAGAACATTGATTACAATAAGAACTTATTTGTGGCATTCGTAGACCAGGAGAAGTCATTTGACAGAGTCGACAGACAATTATTATGGAAAGTAATGGCAATATATGGAGTAAGCGAACACCTAATCGAAGTGTGCAAACGTTTATACAGGGATTGTAGAAGTGTAGTTAGAATAAATCAGGGAACATCTCATCCATTCACAGTAACATCTGGAGTAAGACAGGGCTGTGTCTTATCACCACTGCTGTTTATCACCTACATTGACAGTATATGCAAGAATGCCAAGCCCATGAATGAAAATGTTAGCAAGATCAACGAATTACTCTTTGCAGATGATCAGGCCTCGATAGCAGATACAGCCATGAAATTGTAACAACATCTAACATCCATGAATGAAGAATGTAAAACAAATAATATGAGAATCAACACTGAAAAGACAGAAGTAATGTCCATAGGAAAAATAAAAACAGATCTAAACATAGCAATAGAATACAAAGGCATTAAACAGGCATCTGAGTTTAAATATATGGAAGCTACATTTACCGAATAGGGGAAATTGGATAAAGAAATTAACATTAGATGCAGTAAAGCAAACCAAGTATTGCGACAGCTAGCACCCTCCCCCCCCCCCCCTTTTTCCCTTACATCATAAGACAATCCCAATCAGCACAAAGAGACATCTTATTCACAGCATATTTATTCTAACTCTGTGCTACCAGTGCCAGACATGGTCACTCACAACAAACCATAAAATAAAATTAGTAACCATGGAAATGAGATGTCTGAAAAGGGCTGTAGGAGTGACCATAAGAGATAAGATCAGGAATGTGATCATAAGAGAAAAAGTCGGCACAGAACCAATTCTAAATTACATACAAAGACAGCAAGTGAAATGGTTTGCCCACTTAGAGAGAATGCCTTGTGACACCATACCATACAAAGCATACAGAGCAAAAGGACGTAGAGCACGAGGTAGACCAAGAACACGATGAAAGGATAACATCAGAGAAACTCTACAACAGCATGATGTGCCTATGGTGGAGGCAGTCAAAAGAGCTAGAAACAGAACCTTATATCTCCCTCGACACCCACAGCGGTAAAAGAGGAAGTGAGGAATATGAAGTAGAAGAAGAAGTATTTAAATAAACTGCAAATGAATCTATGCTGTGTTACGTTTTAGTGAGTAATATGTTGTCTTCATGAAACCTACACAGAATGATGAGCCTAACAACGTGTGTGAAACGTTTACAGTCAATGTCGTCCTTGAGAATATTTATAATTTGTTGCCCAGGAATTTAATGCTTTATGTTGCAATAAGCTTCATTGTTGTTTGACTAAGGCCTGTCTAGTCAGTCAAATTCTGTATCCAGGTCTTTCGGGTCTGTCTCCTCTCTTCTTCCCTTCTACCGAGCCATGTTGTGTTGCTTTTGAGAGGCTGCTACAACCTTTTACACGTCCATAGCAATACATGTTCAGTCTTTTCACTGCAGTTAAAAGTTGTTTACAGTTGCCAAAGTATTAGACAAGCAATAGCGAACCTCGTCGTGTTTGATATGGTCCTGGTATGATATGCCAAGAATATATCTGAATGATCTCACTTCCAATGTCTCAGTCCTCTTTTAATATGTTCCCCATCCTTTGGGGTGTGTATGCACTTACTGGTCTTGACCTGCTTTTCCCTAACCCAGTTCAGATAATAATATTTCCTGCGTATCGATGCTGATCTATCAGTGTACGTATCGATATGTCTACAATTGCACGAATATGGTTCCTGCAGTACCTCCCCAGTGTTATTATCACTGTAGAAAGGCCATGCACGTCTACTGGCATATCCTTCCATGCTTTACTGCCCTGATCTATTCAAGGTTAGGCCAAATAATGCATGATATCAATACCGCCCTGTTTCACACCAATGTCTACAGTACAACAATCACTGACACAATTATTACTATGCATTGGAAAACGCTAAAAAATGTGATGTAAATGCAGACAATGATGATAAATAAATATAATGTTTAAACATAGAATATTTGATTACAAATCTGGGGATCCACCAAACCAGTCAACTCCACATGTGAGTATGATGATAGTGTCAACAGTGGAGAACAAACTATGTGGTTCTGTGATGTGACCTCACGACAGCCAGACAACTGGCAACAAACAAATATTACAATTAAGTTATCTAGTTTCAGAGAAAACAGAGAAACGGAAAACAATCCAGAAGCATCTGACTGATTGATTAGCAGCATCTAAAACATACTTGACACATGGAAAGCCTCTCGTAACATGAAATATAACTCACACACGGAAAGCCTCTCCTAACATGACACATAACTCACACATGGACAGCCTCTCCTAACAAGACCCATAACTCACACAAGGAAAGCCTCTCCTAACATGACACATAACTCACACATAGACAGCCTTTCCTAACATGACACATAACTCACACATAGACAGCCTCTCCTAACATGACACATAACTCACACATAGACAGCGAGCCTCTCCTAACATGACACATAACTCACACATAGACAGCTTCTCCTAACATGCCACATAAAACAAACATAGACAGCCTCTCCTAACATGACACATAACTCACACATAGACAGCCTCTCCTAACATGACACATAACTCACACATAGACAGCCTCTCCTAACATGACACATAACACACACATGGACAGCCTCTCCTAACATGACACATAACTCACACATAGACAGCGAGCCTCTCCTAACATGACACATAAGACACACATGGACAGCCTTTCCTAAAATGACACATAACTCACTCAAAGACAGCCTCTCCTAACATGACACATAACTCACACATAGACAGCCTCTCCTAACATAACACATAACTCACACATAGACAACCTCTTCTAACATGACACGTAACTCACACATGGACAGCCTCTTCTAACATGACATATACCTCACACATGGACAGCCTCTCCTAACATGACACATAACTCAAATATGAGAACCCTTTCCTAACCTGACCAAAGCAATAGCATGGCTAGAGACTCAAACTTTGTCATACGCTTGCTTTCTCGGCGACTCAGTGAGCAATGGACCAGTCTCATAATATGAATGCTCTACGAGGAGTAAGATGTTTGCAAGAACCAAGTGATGACCACGAATCTGCAACAATGACGAGACCGTAAGAACAACATGTTAAAAGAGATGTGACCAGACAAGAAAACTATGCAGAAAGACAATGAACAAAAAGATAAATATAATGTTTAAACAGAGAATATTTGATTACAAATCTGGGGATCCACCAAACCAGTCAACTCCACATGTGAGTATGATGATAGTGTCAGCAGTGGAAAACAAACTATGTGGTTCTGTAATGTGGCCTCACGACAGCCAGACAACTGGCAACAAACAAATATTACAATTAAGTTATCTAGTTTCAGAGAAAACAGAGAAACGGAAAACAATCCAGAAGCATCTGACTGATTGATTAGCAGCATCTAAAACATACTTGACACATGGAAAGCCTCTCGTAACATGAAATATAACTCACACACGGAAAGCCTCTCCTAACATGACACATAACTCACACATTGACAGCCTCTCCTAACATGACACATAACTCACACATAGACAGCCTTTCCTAACATGACACATAACTCACACATAGACAGCCTCTCCTAACATGACACATAACTCACACATAGACAGCGAGCCTCTCCTAACATGACACATAACTCACACATAGACAGCTTCTCCTAACATGCCCCATAAAACAAACATAGACAGCCTCTCCTAACATGACACATAACTCACACATAGACAGCCTCTCCTAACATGACACATAACTCACACATAGACAGCCTCTCCTAACATGACACACAATACACACATGGACAGCCTCTCCTAACATGACACATAACTCACACATAGACAGCCTCTCCTAACATGACACATAACTCACACATAGACAGCGAGCCTCTCCTAACATGACACATAAGACACACATGGACAGCCTTTCCTAACATGACACATAACTCACTCAAAGACAGCCTCTCCTAACATGACACATAACTCACACATAGACAGCCTCTCCTAACATAACACATAACTCACACATGTGAAAGAGTTACATGATACAGTGAATGATATACACATGGCAGTCTATTTTTAGTGCATGCTAAGCATACATTTATCAAACTCTCTCATCTTTCCAACCGTCTCTGTCCCTCACTCTCATGAGCTAACTAAAGTGTTGACACTTTGAAAATAAAATAATCACGATATGTATGACAATCCAACAGTTAACATTCCATATCCCTCGTTCACAATTTAGAGAAGTTATAACTGAGGGTCACGTGACGGTCGCACCAGGTACTACCTTACTGAACAATTTGTGTCGGGTGCGGGAAAGACAGTTTGAGATAAAGAAAGCAGGTTCTTTTTCTAAACTTTGAGAGTATTGGAATATAGGGTCAGACATAATTGACCAATCGGAACTTTGTGGGTGAAGTGGTCAGCATCACATCAGCCGCCCTATTTCCCCGGACTTTACCTTGTATCCACACAATGCTGGATCCACCTTGAAGCCAATGTCATTAAAAAAAAGTATGACTCCTTTCAAACCAGATAGCTGACCTTCGATTTGCATGCTAGAGTCTAGCCGCCACACCATGGTCCCTCCCAGATTAGGAAAACTACAGTTATAAACTGCGAGTCCATGAACACACAACCATGACATGGACAATGTGATCCAGTCTGTAGTGAACAGAAAATATTGTAAATCAAGACTTGTCTACTGGCTGTAACATGCATTTATTTGTTCTGTAATATTACAAGATATTATGCAATTAGTGTAACCAATACAATGATAAGGCACTGTTGTGGAATCATGGTACAGTGGACTAGGCACTTCGGGTTAAGAGAGATCACAAAAGCTGGATTTTGCATGGGCCCTTTAGAAGCAGGTGAACAATGCAGGGGCAGAGATAGAGCATTACGGTTTGAGAAGAATGGAACTGCTAGGAGTTTCAAGGTTATCTAGCCGACGCTCAACACTAAACAGAAATTCGAGACAGAGAGACAATCAGACAGTTACTGGTGGAAATAGATCTTTCTGGTGAAGTTGGGACAGAGAGCTTATAGATGAGCGCCGAGTGCTGTTATGTCGAATTTTAATTAGAAATTAAACATTCAACATTTATTTTAAATGCACACAAGACAGAAGGATGTGGACAGACACGGCTACAAACGCCACATGGCATGGGCTTTAAGAGCAAACAGCTTTTGTAGTGAAAAAAAAAATGCAACTTGCACAGTTCGTGGCGCTGAACTAACCTTGAGGAAACACAATCCTCAGACCGAAGACAGTGGCAACATTGGGCCAGCAGCGAGGGATAAAGTCTAATCCATAACAGAACATTTTATTTTCTTTTAAGAGGTTCATTTAATGTGCCTGCTAAAGATAGAAATTAAATCTACATCTGAGGGTCAAGGGTGAGTGAGTGAGTGACTTTCTACCCCACTAGGACATCACACAAGCGATAAACACCCGATGACACAACGTGCCACCATGTGGATGGGGATCACCGTGGAGAGGCCCCAGAAACCGCGTTCAGACATTTGGCCATTTTTATGGCCTGCCCATATTGCGGCCCCTGGCAAAAGCCAGAGTGGGGCTTCAAATAACTAAAAATTACGTCCTGAAAAGGACGTAAGGATTTAAGGTCAAGGGTTTGTCAGGAGCTTAAGTTCTATGACTTGTTTTTGGAGTACGGCAAGTTGTGTTACAGTATCAATGTCATGAAATTGCTTGTAGAGAAGTTCTACCACACATCTTTATTTAAAGAAATCCTAATGTCCCATTAGAAACATGCTTAGTTTATGAAAACTGGCTCACAAATATACTTACGTGTTTTTTAATAATTACAATGTAAGGTATATCTATAACATTAGAGTATTTAAATCTGTAATTATTTCCCTTGGATTCCATTATTAATTTGGTTGACTGTTGTTGCTGAGTGGTTGTGAAAACAGTTGTAGAGCTTCAACATACTAGGGCTTTATTCGATTAATGCCCATTCGGTAGCAAACCGATTTGACTCGATTTTAATAACGGTGTGAGCATCGACCATTAAGAAAGCAATAGCAAGCTGCTAAACGTAAACGTGTCAAGTAGCCCACATCCAACAGCGAACACACGTTGGGATTGGTCAGTTCGCTACATCATGTACATGATATAGAACTAACGTCTGGCTATGTTATTGTGTCCCATTATGTTTCAATATTCGCTAATTTGAAAACACATGTTTGTATATACTAGGCATTTAATACCTATTATATTAAAGGATCCTTTGCCAGAAGCAATAAGTAATATTGAAGAAGTAATACTGCTTTCTAGTAAGAATGTTAAAACAGGCTAAGAGGATATATAATAATATTTCCTGCTGACATGAAAAAAAAAAAAAATACGGTTAGAAATAGTGGGAGAAAACTGTTCCACAACTGACAATAAAAAAATCCTCCCCCCAAAAAATACACACACAAAAAAACACGTATTAATTTCTGTAAGACTTTACCAGTGTTGTGTGTGTGTACATGTGTGTGTGTGTGTGTGTGTGTGTGTGTGTGTGTGTGTGGTGAAGCCGTCAAGCTATCCGTCGTGTGCTAAGAGAGTCGTTAGTTCCTAATCCTACCTCTTTATCCACTTTACGGGTGCACATTATGTGTGAATGCTGGGGATCACTGTCGGAGCTACGGGGTCTACTTACTATGATGCTCTCGTCATTCTTCCAGGCACTCTTTGGAAAGAGACTGTTCCACTGGGGATACAACTCGCTAAAAGTGAAGTCGATCTTTTAACTTTACAACTTCATGTCCGTCTTACAGACACAGTGTTTATTATGTTATTGCACAAGTGAACTTTTCTTGGACTTACTTTCACCTTTGTCTCCGGGCTACAATTTCTTGAATCTCCTTGACGGACAGGGGCTCCTTCGTCTACGCCAAATGACTTCTTCTGATATCCCCTGTTGTATTAATAACGATGTAAAGCGGCGCAGAGACAAGTCAGGTGTAGTTTCCTGTCTTTTGCTTGTTGCTGTCTTGTCTTCATGTCATACTGTGTTATTGTGGTGTCTCATTGACTCTCTCCATCTATCTCTTTCTATTGAAGGTAACTGACATTATTTTGTCACATCACGAGAAGATAAATAAAGTGCACAATGACAACAGGAACAGATGAGGACAAGAGAGGCGGGTGCAGGCCAATAGGGATGGTGCTTGGGATGTTTGACTAAAGGTCAGTAGCGATGGGGATTATTTTTAATTCAGAATGTAAATTATTTTAACAAAATAAACGTGGAAACAATACAATGGTTATATCTGAGTTTAAAGTCGGCGAGCGCAAAGTACAAGATGAATAAGAACATAATATATGTGATAATTATTTAGAGGATTGCTACTGATGATATGGTGATGATAAGAATGATAATAATTATGACGAGTTAGATGTCGACGATGATGCTGATCATGATACTGCCAGTGAGGACGTCAAAGAAAAAGTTGATGATAGTGATGATGACGATGGTGATGATTGTGATGATGATGCTTGTGATGATGATTATAGTGATAAAGACGACAGTGATGATGATAAAAATAATGATGATGATGATAATGTTGATGATGACGATAATTTTAATTGTGACCATGGTGATTATAATAACAAAATAATTGAGGACAACGACCGAGATAGGGACGATAATGACGATGACAATGATAATGATTATTGATGATGATGATGATGATGACGACAATGATGATGACGATGCAGACCATTATGGATGTGATGATAGTGATAACGATGATCATGATGACAACAACGATGATGATGCTAATAATTACCACTGTTGTGAGCTTGACGATAGTAAAGACGGAGATAGTGATGAAGTCGACGCTATGAGGTTTATTATTATTATTAGTACTGTTATTATTACTATTATTATGGAGATTATGATGAAGACAAATGCGGTTGCGGTGATCCCGATAATGATACCTGATGTGTTGGCCACCCCACTATAATAAAGATGTCATGATGATGGTGACGGCGATGCTTATGATAACACCAGTGAACGATTGACTGGTGCAATTTCAATTAGACTGTTAAAGTTGACTGTGCATTTCCACATGTTCAGAGACGTCACTAAATCATATTCAAAATACTAGGACTTTTGAAATATTTTCTTTCCATACAAACTGAAGCAACCTGAAGAAAAATACAATATTTCAAATGCAAACACACGTTACCGCGGTCTTCAATTGTACTGTACAAACAGTAACAGGGTTCCTCAAGAATTAGATTTGACGCCAGCTCTTTCTCGCACCTTCTCCACCCTTGAGAGTAGAGGAACGTTGGCCTAGTAGTTTTTTTGTTTGGATTCACACAACAAACATATTGGCTGGTTCCATCTGTGGATAACAATGAAATAAGATAGAGGTTGAATTAAAGGAACCACATACAACCAGAAACTATTATTTACTTTGCATAATAATAATGTTTTCTGATTTAACTTTGTGGAAATGGGAAATGAAAAAGGCACGGAAGATACACAGATGAGGATAGGAGTCATGATTAAAAAAAAAAAAA
Source organism: Candidula unifasciata (assembly GCA_905116865.2). NCBI lineage: Eukaryota > Metazoa > Mollusca > Gastropoda > Stylommatophora > Geomitridae > Candidula > Candidula unifasciata. The sequence goes on from CAJHNH020005542.1 coordinate 19,489, forward strand.
AAAAGTTACAAGCGATCGTCAATGTTTTCATTGTGTCTGGGTTGTTAGACTGTATACGTTTCCCCCCCCCCCCCCCCAAAAAAAAAAAAAAAAAACTGTTTTGTCCAAGTCCAAGTCCTTTTAAGAAAAAAAAAAAAAAAGAAGCTCGACCACGTTCAGACTGCTGCTAGCTAACCTAGGCTGCTAGCAGTCTCCGCCTATATTTGTGGTCTGGGTTATTTGCGTCACTTTCGTAACTGAATTTTAGTTTTTGTGCCATTTCTGGGCTTGATGCTTCCATCTGAATCAAACCGCTCGTCCTGTTGTCGCTGGTGCATGTCTTCCTTCTTCTTTCTTGGTGTTTCCTGTTTGTTCTGTCTCCCTTTGATCTGGCTAGGCGCATCTTGTAGGAGAGCGAGCTTCCATACACAACGTCCTTTGGACCACTATTTATTGTTTCAAAATTGTGAGTAATTAAATTATGCCAAAGAATACTGAAAACAGTTTTTGAATTTTAATAGTTCCGAAATGTGAAAATGTTCCGCGTGTGACCATAGTGGTCTTATAGTTGTCTTCCTGTATGTGACAATACGCTCGGTGACTCCAGAATGTCTTTCCTCAACCTACTTTTATTTCTTTGTATTTTGAAAGTATACAGGAAAATAGGGATTTGGATACATCCTTAATCTAGATAAGACTGACCAAGCAGACTTACTGACTGGAGATTTGCACACCATTTGTTGGTGTCAGATATTTATTCCCCCCTGCCAGACTTTCAGGAACAGATAAC
>CAJHNH020005543.1:0-20232 GCA_905116865.2 Candidula unifasciata
TGTTGCAGTTATTAGTCTATCTGACTCATTAATAGAGCTGTTGCAGTTATTGGTCTATCTAACTCATTAATAGAGCTGTTGCAGTTATTGGTCTATCTGACTCATTAATAGAGCTGTTGCAGTTATTAGTCTATCTGACTCATTAATAGAGCTGTTGCAGTTATTGGTCTATCTAACTCAGCGATGTGCTGTTGCAGTTATTAGTCTATCTAACTCAGCAATAGAGCTGTTGCCGTTATTGGTCTGTCTAACTTATCGATGGTGCTGTTGTAGCTACTGGTCCGTCTAACTAATCAGTGGAGGTGTTGTAGTTATAATATTACTTAGCCACACAGGACTACAGTCTGCAGCAAACTGGTGTGGCCACGAAGGGTACCCTAACTATAACATCGCTGTAGGTTGAACGGGACATCTAGGATTTGACTTGTTGACTTGCCAGTTAGACTGTTTTGTTGTCTCAGAGCGGTCAAAGCTACAGGTAGCAGTCCGAATGAGAACAGACAGAAGGCCTCGAAGTGTTGCCGTCAGGTAGGGTGATCATTTGTGGGCTCTTATAATGCATCGGGTAAGCTAATCTTCATTTCGCAAAGTTGTTCTTGATGCTGCCATTCCATATTGTTTGTGGTCTACCTCTCGAACTATCCTCATCATATTTATGTAATGTGGATGTCTATGGCAGTTAGCTTAAGGTCATTCTGGTAATATAGTCATTCGCCTGTGAGACGACAAGCAAAACAAAATAAAATTTAAAATTTAAATTCTAAAAAAAACAAAAAACGGACAAATTTAGATATGGACCCATGTCACCAGTACCAGTAGTGAACGTCTAGAAATCAGACATGTGCATTATGTTTCTGCATATATGTTTTTTAATCCACCATCATTATCTTCGTGCTCACCATCATTATCTGATGTAACGTTATATTCTTGCAATCTGTTAGCTATGTGAACTGTTTCAGATATGCCAAATCGGCTGGACATTGACCTCAGCATCCTGGAGCACCTGGGAGATGGCGGGGCCAGAATCCCAAAGCCGGCCATGTTACAGGGGCTGTACTGGTGTGAGATCTTTAGACGGGAACCTTTCAACAGAGTTGTCTCCCACAAGATCTTCCTCAAGTTTACCGGTAGGTTCAAGTTCTCGTTGGAAGTTCAGTCGAAAGAGTCGTTGTCTTCATTGTGCGATGCTATCTCGTATTGCTCGTTCTCTGCCCGTAGAACGGCTAGCGATCTGCCAAGGGTGTCATACAAAGGACGACCTCTGTACCTTCATCGACAATCCTCAGCCCTAACTAAAAGACACGTCATTGGAAAAAAAAAAAATCTTTGGATCGCAAGGCAAACAGACTGATTAGGAAGAGTCGCATGATATGTACAAACCATTGAGCCTCTGCCCCCTGTCTCCTGCTTCATGTTATTTTTTATCTGCATTCATATCCTATCACATCGGTCCCACTAATTCGTGCTCCATCCTCTGATGCAGCAGCCATCGCAGTGTCTCTGTGCCCACTGTACCCAGGAGGAGTTGACTGACATATTTTTCTTCTTTGCCTCACAGCCAGCTTTCTGCATGCTTGTCCTCGTTAAATATCAGTTTCAACCGTTGCTTCAACGTCTCTGTCAACATCTCTGTCAACATCTCTGTCAACGTCTCTGTCATCGTCTCTGTAAACGTCTCAGTAAACGTTTCTGTCAAAGTCTCCGCTTCCTGATTGTCAACGTCTCTGGCTCCAGTTTGTCAACGTCTCTGGTCCCAGTTTGTCAATGTCTCTAACTCCAGTTTGTCAATGTCTCTGGCTCCAGTTTGTCAACGTCTGTGGCTCCAGTTTGTCAATGTCTCTGGCTCCAGTTTGTCAATGTCTCTGGCTCCAGTTTGTCAACGTCTCTGGCTCCAGTTTGTCAACGTCTCTGGCTCCAGTTTGTCAACGTCTCTGGCTCCAGTTTGTCAACGTCTCTGGCTCCAGTTTGTCAACGTCTCTGGTTCCTGTTTGTCAACGTCTCTGGCTCCAGTTTGTCAACATCTCTATAACGCAGTGCATGTTGTAATGTGGGCCATTGTATCGAAGTTTAGTGTAATGTCGTTTGTTTGTTTGTTTGTTTGCCTTTCAAGAGTGATTCAGATATAATCGCCCCAACTGGCAGGACTTTGCCGAACTACGAGTCGGACTTTAGTTTATAAACAACCTCGCTGGTTCTTCTCTTTTAAGTCACCACATAAAGCGAGATTTAGGGAAATCCCATAGTATAGTGTGGTTAGGGTTAGTAGTAGTGGTGGCTATTCATTCAACACTAACCATAACCCTAAACACCCTATACTACGGGATTTCCCTAAATCTTGTTTGATGTGGTGACGCGAAAGAAAAGAACCACCTCGGTATATTGGGTACTAGTTAATTCGAATTCAAAATGTATGCGCATGTTTATTGTCTGGTCTTGTTTACTTAGTTTTTCTTTTCTTGCTGCAGACGTCATTACTCTTTACGGCCACATAACTACAGAACCGGTCAGTCATGTGACGGCAGCCATTTTTAATCGTATGGGCCATGTGATTGGACTTCCGGCGTTGATAGAGCGTCGCCTAGCAACAGTCAACAAGAACATCACACACTTCATGCGGGGAGCATTCCCTATTGTTCGAGACATCATTTCTTTCGTTTCAAGAACAAAGTATGTTTGTGACCATCAATGTTCTTTGCTGTTCTGAATTTAGCCTTCTTTACTCACATTTATTTTTTTCTGTTGGGGGCTGTGCGGCCTGGAATCTCCAGACCCACGACTGCCTGTCTTACACAACCTAAAGGTGATAAACACAGGCCAAAACAAAAAAAACTTGTACTGTGTAATGTCACTGGGCAACTAACACCAAGTCACCTAAAACGCCGATTAACTGAACGTAATAAAACCGGAACCACATCATCAACCGAGTGCCGAGTGGTGTAATAAATATAGGTCTAGCCCTATATGCCCAATCAGCCCGAAGGCGTGAAAGGGGGTGATCTACTTTACTTTTACTAATGATACGGGGACCTACTTCCGTCAAGGTGTTTAGTTTTATAATTGTCCGTTCTCTCAGGCTGAAGTTTACTTTGACTAATGATACGGAGACCTACTTCCGTCAAGGTGTTTACTTTTAAAATTGTCCGTTCTCTCAGGCTGAAGTTTACTTTTACTAATGATACGGAGACCTACTTCCGTCAAGGTGTTTACTTTTATAATTGTCCGTTCTCTCAGACTGACCAGGCCTACAAGAGCAACTAGTAAATATGTCGGAAGTAAAGACGGCAGATGACCACACCGCTAATGGAATGCCAGTTATTCTATAGAAGTGTAGGTCTCTCGTCATTGGGAGGTGACTTTCCTAAGCTTTTGCTTCCGGTCGCAAATGAATTCTTCTCTGCTAGCCTGTAAAAGGGCGGTTGTGCTGGTTACTGCTAGGCTGCGATATTTACTTATTTCGGCTCAATGCATCCCATGTAAGCAACATCCTAATTAGCAACCTCTTACGACATGCTTGAAATGAGGTCCCGGAACCCTACAGAGACAGGCAGGAAGTGACTGTGAAAATAAAAGTGTCTGCAACTGTCACTTAGCCATGCCATGAATTCAGTCTGTGCTGATCAACGCGCTGTACGCTGATTACACTGGCCCAACAGCCACAATCTACCAGAAATGAAAATAGCTAATCTGAACTAATTGTGGTGTGCTGAAAATGAAAATGACATTTAAAAATGTTGACTGAGTCTAGTTTTCAAGACCTATTTCTAGTGAAGTAAAAGTAAAGGACATGCGTATTGGGCATATAGGGTTATAGACCAATCGGAACTGGATTTGTGATGTGGTTAGCATAACGCCGGCCGCATCAACTTCCCAGGACTGCATCTGTTACCCACGAAAGGCTAAGTCGACCTGAGAGCCAAGGTCATTTTGGAAAATAAAAAAGTCTGGCTCCTTCAGGACCCGAACCTACGACCTTCCGATCCACAGGCCAGTGTCTAGCCGCTACACCACGGCGGCTCTCAGATATATGCTGACAATATATTTAATGATGGTTAATTTGTATATGATGCAACAACTACTGTGGGCAATGGTATATATGTATTTATATATTCTGATGAGCAATCAATCACAAATGTAACTATCAGTTATCATAATTATTTCAGTAGATTTGATCATGTACACACAGACGGTTCAGTGTCAAGAGGCAAAAGAAGTGCTCGGGGCTTCTTAGCAAACGTTAATGGTCGACGTTTGGTGCAGGGGAGCCTAGCATATGATACCATAATATCTAGCTTTAGAATGGAGGTGGGGGCGGTCACTGCAGCTTTCCGCTGGCTAGAGAACACGACACACACACATGGTGATTGTAACTGATTCGGAAAGCATGTTGAGGAAGATCAGGACAGGCATGCTTCGTGCAGAGTGGCATGCTTCGCTGCGGACGACACGGGTGAGGAGAACTGTCTGGATTTTTTCACCGGTGTGTTGGAAAATGAACAGGCGGACAGACTGGCTGGCTCTGCACTACTTGGTGGAATACTTATACATGATATGGCAAACGTGGTTAGTGCCTTGTGGGAGAGCGTACAGTTCGGGGGAGCAGATGGATCACCACAGTCTGGTGAGACTGATGCAGGGGGGGGGGGGGAGTGACGAGAGGTTCTGGCAGATGCTCGAGGCTCAGAGAAAAGGCAAGACGGACGTTAAATCAGAATGCTACTGGCACCATTAGTATTGGAACTACTCGCTGGCTGCTGAAGATGGTGACGAAGCGCTTATGGAAATGCCCCGAGTGCTGTATTGTTAGTTCTTGAATCAAATCAAATCAAATCCAATCATAATTATCTCCTGCTGACCTCAAGCATCTGTCCTTGGTCTTCTTGTCCCTGGTTCATGATCTCCAATAATTCTAACCATTGGCTTTGGTGGCCTGGTCAGTGTTCGTTGGCGCCTAAAGTTTCAAACAAAGTCGTGGTGGTTATAGCGGCTGGATCCCCGCCTGCCAGCCGGATCATCTTAAAGTTGATACTGAATTCAGCCATATAAAGACAAAAATGACACTGGCTTCAAGTCGACCCAGTCTAAAGTGGGTCCCATGTAAGAGTTCACAGAAGTACAGGAAGCCGGCGTGATGCCACATCACCTTTGAGTGCTGATAGATTTATAAGATATAAATTTAGCATTATATGTCCCTTGCGCCATTTGCGCCACCAATAGGGTCTCCATACGTCCCGTTTTCACTAAGACAGTGCCGTTTTTAGGGATGCCCCCACCGCCTTACAACTTTCCCGTTTTCATGAATGTCCCGGCAGCCTTCCACCTGTCCCGTTTTTAAAAAAATTTAGCAATAAGTACTGAACATATATTATTTTTGTGTGATTCATATTATTAATAATAATCAACAAATTTTGCAATAATAATTTTTTTAATGTAGGTGTGGGGTGGGGTGTGGGGTTGGATTCATTTTGTAGTTAGTGTTTTTACCCTGAAATGTTAGTGGGATGTCCAGTTATTAGCTCCAGATACTACGGTCAACCTAGTCACAAAAGACTTTGACCTACTACATTATCAAATAGTATTCTGAGCCTACATTTATAACAACAAAATGGAACACAAGAAATCACAGCACACGCTGAAATATACACACCTTCACAAGATCATATCCGGCTTGACTGCTTTCGACGTTTTTAAAATTATAGTAAAACTAACGTTGGTCTCCCAATGATCTCGCTTATATACTTATGATTGGTAGACCTTGAGCCACAAGGTTACGGGCGGAGGGGGGGGGGGGGGGGGGGGGGGGGGGGAGGTTTCTGTGATGTCGTTGATATCGCGTGTTGTATACTTCAGCACGACAAAGATTTTAACACTCCAAAAACATGGACAAACTGGGTCTTACACAACCCACCTAGAGAGTGCTGAAAACTATGTCGCAGGCATTCTCTTTCTCGGAATAAAAACGTTAATGCAATAAAACCCAGAAAGCAAACAATAGAGCGGCATACCCGTAACCTGCAGGAAAGTAGACCAGCCCCCCAAAAAAACTTATGAATTAAACGTAAACTACTCTTTTTTGAGAGACTAACATAAACCCAACCCACATTTTTATTATCTAGTATTTATAGACTGCTGACCCTTAACCTCATGTCTTTTACTTTAGTCCAGACACCGGGAGGTCAGAGTTCACGACATACATTTGCCTGGCCACTGGAAACCTAAGTTCAAGGATACGTGGGAGCCTGGTTGATTTGTATATTTCTGTTTTCTACAACACGCTATTTCTAATCGAAGACGAGCTGCAGAAGGAATGGTCCCTCACTGTACCGATTCGCCATGCTGTTGCTCTGACCATGGCAGGTTAGTGCGATTAATAACAAGAAGATTTATTATCATTAAATCACCACTAATCGTTATCAGCAGGTGCCTTGCCAACTGGCGTGGGCGATCATGCCTCTCCACAATCTGCGATCTCCTGCAGCAAGTATCAGTTTGTGTACTGACACACCTCCATGCCATGCAATAAGACTGTCAAGACTCTTCTCTCGTTGCCTTTCTTCATCCCTTCTCATCTTTTTAGAGGTCACATGTTCCATTTTCCCTCTTCTCCTTTTGATGTGGCGGAGATAAATGGAAGTGGGTGATATCTGCAGCAATCAACCTCAAGCCTAACCTGGGAAATATTTTGCTATGATGTGTGCAAGGATAGATCTCTTTGCAAAATTCTAGTCCATACGCAAGGCTATGACAGGTGCTCCCGTCCATACGCAAGGCTATGACAGGTGCTCCCGTCCATACACAAGGCTATGACAGGTGCTCCCGTCCATACACAAGGCTATGACAGGTGCTCCCGTCCATACGCAAGGCTATGACAGGTGCTCCCGTCCATACACAAGGCTATGACAGGTGCTCCCGTCCATACACAAGGCTATGACAGGTGCTCCCGTCAATACGCAAGGCTATGACAGGTGCTCCCGTCCATACGCAAGGCTATGACAGGTGCTCCCGTCCATACACAAGGCTATGACAGGTGCTCCCGTCCATACGCAAGGCTATGACAGGTGCTCCCGTCCATACGCAAGGCTATGACAGGTGCTCCCGTCCATACGCAAGGCTATGACAGGTGCTCCCGTCCATACACAAGGCTATGACAGGTGCTCCCGTCCATACACAAGGCTATGACAGGTGCTCCCGTCCATACGCAAGGCTATGACAGGTGCTCCCGTCCATACACAAGGCTATGACAGGTGCTCCCGTCCATACACAAGGCTATGACAGGTGCTCCCGTCCATACACAAGGCTATGACAGGTGCTCCCGTCCATACACAAGGCTATGACAGGTGCTCCCGTCCATACACAAGGCTATGACAGGTGCTCCCGTCCATACACAAGGCTATGACAGGTGCTCCCGTCCATACACAAGGCTATGACAGGTGCTCCCGTCCATACACAAGGCTATGACAGGTGCTCCCATCCATACGCAAGGCTATGACAGGTGCTCCCGTCCATACGCAAGGCTATGACAGGTGCTCCCGTACGCCGGCCATCCGTCAAACTACCATAGACATACCCGTTGGAACAGGTGCCGGTACAGGCATAAGAGATGATCAGCTTATTACGGCCGCTGAAATTAAGAACATCATCAAAACATTAAAGAAGTCTGCTCCTGGTCCTGATGGCATTCATTATGAAGACATTGCCAAGCAGCCCACAAAATCCATTGAGGTCCTATGTAAAGCGTACAATGACAGCATCTGTAATGGTACCATCTCAGAAACCTGGCTGCATAGCTATTTGATTCCGCTAGAAAAACCGGGAAAAGAAACCACGCACATAAATGGCTATAGGATCATTACGATGCAGAACACATTAGGCAAAACATTGGAAAAGATAAAAGCGAGAAGACTTGCCAAGCCATGTTGAAATACATCAGCTGCTACCCTCTACACTTGGAGGATACAGACAAAACAAGGAGACATGGCGTAATGCTGCCGTTTTTGCACATGACACTTTTGAATGTTTTCAAGATAGATTTGAAACATTTGCAGTCGCCATAGATCTGGAGAATGCATACAACAAAGTTGCCTTCCACCAACTAATGTGCAAGTTAATTGAACTTACACATTTCATTCGAAGGATATCTGCCGCACTTTTCCAGAGGAAGGTCGTGCTTCAATGTGGTAGTTGGTCTTCTGAGCCGATAACAATACACTAGTTTGCCACAGGGTTCTCTATTGTCTCCTATTCTCTTCAACATTTACACAGTCAAGATCACAGGAGAACAATTGAGTGGCAGAGAAAGAAATCTATCATATGCGGATGACATCCTCGTGTACCGACAGGGCAGGAATAGAGATGACTTTGTACCCGAGCTACAACAGGAATTAAATCGCATATCATCCTGGTGCAACACCTCAGAGGCAACAATTAATCCATCAAAAGCGACAGTTACCCGGTTCTCATTAAATAATAACCTTTCCAAAACACCAATGCCGATAGTAAAACTCTGTGGCGCTGACGTGCAGAGATCTGATCCCATGAAATACTTGCGTATAACATTTGACAGATGCTTAGCATTTAAAAAACACGTAGACCACATTATAACCAAAGCCAAGAAAGGTCTCTTTGCAATAAAAGTTATGGAAGCTGCAAACTTTGAGCAACGGCTACTTGTAATGTTGTATCGTGCATTAGTTCTCTCCACCATTGAATATGCCTTGGCCATCATGATACTCAGCACCACACAGATGAACAGACTGGAAAACGATGAAAACGAGGCAATACGCATTATTCTTGGATGCACTAGAGACACCTCCTGTAAATCCATGCAATACCTCTTGTGTTTCCCCACAATGGAAAACAGAATCAAGCTGTCCAGGGCTGTTGCTTTTCTCAAAGTGAAATCAGACCATCGACACCCACTTTATGAGGGATTTTTCAAGCAAAAAGAGAGTAGACTCAAACGAGGCAAATCCTGGAGGGGTCGGGCTGAGGATGCCATCGAACATGTTTGCCGCCTTACTGACATTAATTTTGGAATTGAATGGATAATTATGCCTCCCTCTCCAAACATTGATATTGCAGTCCATATCACACTTGATGGAAGCTGTAGAGAGCAGGCTCCTGGCATTGTTGACACTTTAGTCAGAACACTGATTGAGAGAAACACAGGTGAAGGTGATGCTGTAATTTACACAGATGGGTCAGTAATTAGGGGCACGCGAAGTTCATGGACCTTCACAGTAAGCTCAAGTGGGATAACCATCGAGGCGATGAATGGCGCCTTTGCTGTTACAATTAGTAGCTTCACAATGGAAACTATGGCTGTAACAAGGACTTTAGCATAGCTTGGTACTCAAAAGTTCACACACGTATGCTTTCTTAGTGACTCGATGAATATGCTTAAAAAAATCAAAGCTGGATTTATCAGACAAGAATGGATTGCAATACTAAGCATGTCACGAATATTTGCCCTAACCTCCACCTTTGTGCCAGGTGATGCGGGTATTCAATGGAACGAGCGTGCCGACTATCTTGCTGACACTGCGGTTGCTATGGCTGGCCCAGTACTGGACAGAAGTGATGTTATCAATGCCATGCGCTGAACTTATCATACCAAGGAGCACGCCAAAGGACATGACTACGTATCTATGTCTAGACTGATGGACGTAAGGGTGGGGGGGGGGGGGAAGAGGGGGGGGGTGCAGCCTGGTGCTGCAAGAAATGAATATTTCACTAAGGGATCAAAACGCTTCATTACCTAACTGAGAACAGGCGTCATCAGTCGCTTTACACTTGTGGAGCTTTTGAGGAAGAGATCGGAGCGCCTATGGATCTGTCCGGAGTGCTGTAATGATAATTGTTTCTAATAACTAATCACGAATCACTAACCCCAAGCGCTGGGAATGCTGAAGAAGGAGATAAACTTCCTCCAAATTCAGAGCCTGAGAGGCGAGAAACCAACAGTCTGCATGGAAATAAGCTAGATATGTAAAACGGATTCTCACGCAAAACTCAAGTTTCGGATCAAGACACAAGACCAGAAGTGGACGAACAACCAGAACTTTCTGCCGGAGTTTATAGCTGGTAAAGAAAAAGATGAGGATAATCAGCAGCATGATAAAATCGAACATTAAATTCAACAGTTAAAACAACAGAAATTTAAGGGGAGCATTGAGACAAGAAAAGCAAGCAATTAATAATGTCCTAAAATATCAGAACATGAAGAACAGTTTGCTCGTTAAACGAATTGTGTCTCGGAAACCAAATACATTGACCGCCACGGTGAGTTGTAATGAACGGTAATGGAGGGCATTATACCGAGTGAGAGGGATAGGGGCCGACCAGCGCGAAGATGGGCTCAGGGCATAAGAGATCCATTGGGCAGGAAAGTGAGGGAGAACTGCCGAGGGACCGGGTTTATTTCAGGCAGACTGTGATGGGAGCGATGTTCTTAAAGGTCCTGCTACATGATGACAATGGGCACGAAGTGCAGACTCTTGAAAATATTGGGGGAAAAAAGGCAGAATAAGTCAATGTACGTGAAAGGATTAAACTTGCACTGTAATCAGTACTAATTTAACAATCCACACCAATATTTATTTTATGGTAGAAACAATTTGGGAGTTATGGTCGCCCTGAGTCAGCCAAACCACGTCTTCTTCTTCTTTTTGTTTTCTTCTTGCCAGTTGGAATTTACATGCTTCTATAGTAGCTGGGATAGTCCACTGATCCAGACAGTTTCTACAGGAAGACTAACTAGGCACACCTGGGATCTCTCTACTGCGTATAGGGAGCGTGTCTGCAGCACGTGTTCAGTATTTGGGGTGTCTGTCCACATGGGCACAGTTTTGTGGTCCCCCGTCTTAGATTTCATGTACACATGGCTGCAGAGTCTGTTGTGTCCAGTTCGCAGTCTAAATACAATGGTCTGCTGCTTTTGTATCAGGAGGAAGGGGCTTCGTGGTCTTCAGGCATGGTGTCCGCCTCGAGTGCTGAAGGTTCCTGATTCAATCCCCTGTAAGGGATGTGATTTTGTCACATGGACTTTGACTTTTAGTAATTCGCCTGGTCTCTGTGTAGTGAGATCGTAAACAATTCCTTGGCAGTTGGAAGTCGACAAGAGTAGCCTAACTTCGGTGCCTGGGTAAACTTTGGAGTTAAAAATCTTCCTAAAGTATTCCAGAATCTTCGCTGGCGCTACAGAGCCTGTGCACTGTGCTGAGCTTCTTCGGACTCAGACTTAAAACCTCAAACAGTACGAGGAGGTTGGTCAGGTATATGGCATTGTTTTCTAGATGGCAAATGTTCTATTTGGGTTTTAATGACTGCATTAATTTGGGTTTTAATGACTGCATTAATTTGGGTTTTAATGACTGCATTAATTTGGGTTTTAATGACTGCATTAATTTGGGTAAGGGCAAAGAAGGCGGAGAAGGATGGTATAAAAAGAAAGAAGAAGAGAGGCAGGAACTGAGGAATGGGACAATAAATAGGAGGGAGAAGAAGAGCAGGAAGACCAAGAAGAGACTGAGATGAATGAAGAGGAGAGAAACAAACAAGCGTAGGAGGCCGTATGGGTCAAGTAGTTATGGTTATTTTGTTTACAAATTAACTGCAATAATTTTACTGAAGTGTTTTATGTGCGCTCTCTTGTCAACCCTGCAGATATGTGCCCAGAAGCCAACCTGTTCGACAGAAGCACGGGACTAAGCGCAACCTTCCCCAGTACAGCAGTCAACAACCCGGCTGTCAGCCACCACACGTGCGGTCAGTGTTCATGTCACGCTTGTCAACTTTTAACTAGTGGTTGCGACTAAGATTTTGTCGTATTAATGTCATCATTCATAAACACACCTGATTATAGTGAGGACATAATTCATATGCAAACACAGGCACGCACACACACTCACACCCACACACAGACGCACACCACCACAACACACACGCACCACACATGCACCACACACACAATTCATACCATACCACGCACAATCACACATACATACACTAGACACACACTGCAGATGCAAACCACATCACCGCACACGCAGCGAACACACACACAAATACATACATCTATAAGGATAGAAACATATTTCTTCTTCTTTTTGTGTGTATTTGGTTTCGTATGCTTAGATCAGACCACCCTCTGGTTGCCACTAAGAACTTGCCTATGAGCTGAAGGTCCTTCATGATTCCCAATAGTTTGCTCTGCACACTTTACTTTTGAGGTCAGGCGTCTTTTCGAGTTGTATGTAGAGTGTGCATGTCTGCAGAATGTGCTCAGGTGTTTGTGGTCCTGTTTGACAGGCACCCTGTGGGAAATGTACAATTTTTATTTTGTTCATGTAGTAGTTGAGCTTGCAGTGTCCTGTTCGTAGACAGAAAATTGTTGTATTTTGCTTTCTGTTGAGTTTGCTGATAGGGTCTTGTGGATGTTTACTGTTAGTTTGTTCTGTCCACAAGTCCGTGTAATTCCCTTGATAAGTGTTATGATTTCTTGTAACTACAATGGATGGGTTTGTTGTTTATCCTTTGCTCCATGTTTAGCATGTTTTAACTCAGGTGGGCCCACCTCCGAATACGTTTAGGAATCGTGGGCCGAAACGTGTGTCGAAAGAGGATAATTTCTACTGATGACTGTAGATCCCCGCTGTACTTGCTCCCTGTGAGTTTATTCCTATTGTACGTGGCTAGCCCACAAGACTACCAGGAAAGACTGGTGACTATCGGGAAAGACCTTTTGACACCTATGGAAAGACTGGCCCCCCGGTATCGCCGGGGGGATAAACTGACATCTGGAGACAGATGTCGACTGTGGACCGGGTTGATCACCCCTAACACAGTATAATACCTCCGATTGCGTCAAACCACAAAGAAATATGCTCCCAGGGCCCTCCGAAAGGGGGAGAGAATGAAGGGCCCAATCAAACTGATACCCTCGTTGACGACTTTGCTAGCCCCCGGACTGAGATACTCGCCCAACGTCCGGGCTGGCTCTGTACATGTGGGAAAAGCTTCACGGGGTTGCATGGTCTGAGAACGCATGCCGGAAGAATGAAATGCGAGGGTGCTCCACGCAGTAAACGCCGTCGCAAAACTACCACTCCTGTGGTAGTTTCTGAGTCGTCAGGGTACGACGGGCAGGGTGAACCCCACTCGCCCGGAGAGGCCCATGACGTCGACTGCGGAGGAGCACCTTTGATGATTTCTGAAGAAGTGCGTTCCAAGATCAGGTTTCCACCTGCGAGCGAGAAGGTGGTGTGGTGTAAGTTGGAGGCTACATTATGTGAGATACTTAAACAAACTCTAAACAAGAAGTCGCTAGGCGACAAGCTTACTAAATTTGGTGATGTAATTTATGAACACTGCTCCCGCGAGTTCGGGACAGTAGTAAAGGCACAGCCGGGTGCCAAGCAGAATACTAGCAGGAGGCAGAGGGACATTCTGAAGTGTCGGGCAGACAAGAATGCCCTCAGAAAACGGTTCAAAGCCGCTACGGGCAGCGAACGGGAGGGGCTGTACGAAGTGTGGGTGCACTTAAAGAACAAACACAGTGCCCTCTGTCGCGCCGAGCGTTTCTGTAACAACAGACGTAGAACCAAAAGGGAGCGAGAGAAATTCTTTAGGGACCCGTATCAGTTTGCCCGAGGTCTATTCGAGCAACCGAAGTCTGGGACTCTGGTTGTCAGTCAGAAAGAACTTGAGCTACATCTAAGCAAGATGTACTCTGATAAGAAGAGGAGAGAGCCTCTTGATGACAATCCAGAGATCCTTAGCGGACTCAAACAGCCTTCGGTGCCGAAGGTACCATTTAAAATGGTACCTCCCCTTTGGTCTGAGGTTGAAGATGTTGTGAAAAAGGCCAGCGGCAAGTCTGCCCCAGGTCCGAACGGTGTCCCGTACGTTCTTTACAAGCGTTGCCCGAAAATCCTAAAAATGCTTCACGTCTTGCTGCGACAAGCGTGGATCCGCAATCACATATGTCCAGAGTGGTCAAAGGCAAATGGGGTCTACATTCCCAAAGAGCAGGACTCGAAGAGTCTTTCCCAATTCAGGCCCATCTCGCTGTTGAATGTTGAGGGTAAGATATTCTTCTCAGTCATGGCTCGCCGGCTCACACAGTATCTGATGACTAACAAGTACATAGATACGAGTGTTCAGAAGGGTGGTATTCCAGGCGTTCCTGGGTGCCTTGAACACGCGACCATGATCTGGGAGGCTATCCAGAGAGCCAAGCATGAGAGAACCAATTTGCACGTTATATGGTTGGACTTAGCCAACGCCTACGGGGCAGTCCCCCATAGGCTACTGTGGCGAGCCCTTCGCATGTTTCACGTACCGACACAGATCAGTCAAATGGTCGAGCAATATTTCTCCAAGTTCGCTTTGCGCTTCTCTACCTCGACGTTTACCACGAGGTGGACTGAGTTGCAGATTGGGATAGCTATGGGTTGTACGATCTCACCCATACTGTTTGTCATGGCAATGCAGATCATGTTAGACGGGGCGGCCGGCTACGGACTGGGCCTTCAAATAGGGGATCACTGGTTGCCGCCACTGCGCGCATTTATGGATGACACGACTATTATAACGGGCAGCGAGGAGTCTGCCCGCACGATCCTGAATAGATTGGACGCGGTGGTCCAATGGAGCGGTATGCAGTTCAAACCGCAGAAGTCGAGGAGTCTGTCAATCCATAAGGGCAAAGTGTCGGCGATCAGTTTTACGGTGGCAAGGAACAAGATCCCTACGGTTCTGGAGGAACCGGTGAAGAGTCTCGGTCGCGTTTACGATTCGAAGTTATCTGACAGAGCGGAAGTCCGGCGAATACATGAGTCACTGGCTACAGGCCTGCTCGCGATCGAGCGATGCAGGCTGATCGGAAAATTCAAGGTATGGTGTCTCCAATTCATGTTGATTCCGAAGCTTCTATGGCCACTGCTAGTCTACGAGGTGACGATGACTGCAGTTGAAGCCATGGAAAAGAAAATCAATACAGCCTTAAGAAAGTGGATTGGAGCACCGCCTTGTCTGACCGACGTGGCTCTGTATTGCAAACAGGCTAAGCTGGTACTTCCGTTCAAGTCGATAACCGAAGAGTTTTAAAGTCGGCAAAGTTAGGCTCGCCATGCTTTTGCGTGAGTCCTCAGACCCAAATGTCATCGCTGTCCAGCCCGCTCTAAAGACTGGTCAGAAGTGGAGAGTCCTCGATGCAATTGAATCTGCTCAGAACGCACTAAAATTGAAGGAGGTAATGGGTTACACACAAACCGACCGTCGAGGCCTAGGGCACGGGAAGGTCAATTGGTGGTCAAAGGCCTCAGCCAAAGAGCGCCGAGACATGGTGATACAAACGGTGAGGGACAACGAAAACGAGATTCGGGTCCAGAAAGCAGCCCAACAGTCGCAGCAGGGCCATTGGGTCAGCCTGGAGAGCGCATTGCCGAGAATACTCACATGGGGTGAGATCTGGCGGATGACCCCGCTGCGACTGAGCTTTATCGTTCGTTCGGCGTACGATGTATTACCGTCCGGTGTTAACATGGTTAAATGGTCTGCGACCAACGATCCGACTTGCCCGTTGTGCAAATCAAAGCAAACTCTTGAGCACGTCCTGTCCGCGTGCAGGAAAGCTCTAGGTCAAGGCCGCTATACCTGGCGCCATAACAAGGTGCTAAAGGAGTTAGCAGCCGTTGTCGACCAGGCTAGAATGAGGGCTAATGCCAGAGCCAGTTCTAGTATCGTCCCCATTCGTTTCCTCAAGGCTGGGCAGGTTCCAATCGGTAAAGTCAACAAAAACGCATTCGCTCCATCTGTACTAGACTCTGCGAGGGACTGGTTACTGGCGGTTGATCTGCCAGGACATGAACGGTATCCCGAGTTGATCCGTAAAACCGGCCTGCGACCGGACATCGTTCTCCATTCTGCGCAAAAACGGCAACTCATCCTGATTGAGTTGACGGTCCCGTTTGAGTCGCGGATGGAGGAGAATCACTTGTATAAGCTCGAGAAATACAGTGATTTAGCAGCCGGTTTGAGGAGAAACGAGGCTTACACAGTACGGGTATTTGCCGTCGAAGTGGGAGCGAGAGGCCTCGTTTCCACTTCGCTCTACAATGTGGTTAAAGAATTAGGATTGCGCGGTAATGAACGGAAACGAACACTCAAAAAACTTGGTGAGGTGGCCGAAAGGGCATCCAGCTGGCTCTGGACGCAGCGCAACAACGTAGGGGACGGGCCTCGGTGAGCTGGTCCGGGTATCTAGTGGAAAAGAGTTTCTTATCCCTTTGAAAAGTCCATCGTGTACGAATTGTCTGCCAGTGTCTCTCTGCCAACTGCTAATAAAAGTCCAAGATGTGTCCGGTAAACCAAAGTAAGCTTGTCGCTCGGTCGACCAGGCATGCGGACTGTTCTAATTACGCAGCCGTGGCGACTTCTTATCTCACAGTATCTCCTTCGAAACCACCAAGTCGTCTTGTCTCTGGCCGAAAGTATAACACCATCCGGTAATTCTGTGCGGCGGGGAAGCAGCCCTGAGCTTCATGAACTCAGGTGGGCCCACCTCCGAATACGTTTAGGAATCGTGGGCCGAAACGTGTGTCGAAAGAGGATAATTTCTACTGATGACTGTAGATCCCCGCTGTACTTGCTCCCTGTGAGTTTATTCCTATTAGCAAGTCTTTCAGCTAACTCTTTTCCTTGTATGCCACCGAGAAGATAACAAATTTATGAAGGTTACTATCAACGACCGGATTTAGATTTTATGAAGCCTTAAACTGTTAAAATACATATTTGTAACAACTGAGTGATGGTAACAACTGAGGCAATTGGAAAAAAAATTAAAAGTACAACACAAATGTCCAACGTGTTATACGAAATAGCTTTATTGAGTACTATATATACAGTAGGTATTTAAAAAAAAAAAATTGATATATATGATGTACTCATTTTATGTACAACTGACTGAACATAAACACAGGTCTTATTGTGTAGATGTTGACTGTTCCCGCTGCACACTGGTTGTACACACGTCGCCGTCCGTCTTTCTTGCCGGAGCTACATCTAATTCCTCATAAACACAAGGTTACACATGTCGTTTCATCTATCATCGCGCCTTTGGCCGGCATTCGTTCATTCCCTTTTCAGTCAGTACCTCATTCATAACTTCACTTTTTCTTTGCATTGAAATGTCAGCCCTTCAGTATTTCGTCCGTCTATACCTGTTGCTCATGGGAGCCAGCGCGTGTGCGCGCTCGCGCGCACCACACACACACACACACACACACACAAATCATGTGGGATGGGAAAAGCTCTGTTTCCCTATACAATATTAGTAGAAAAAAAGAGAGGTGGTTGAAGGCTTGAGTGGCTTACTTCTGTAAGTGTTAAATGCTAGTAATCATCTGTTAAATTACCAACAAATATAATCACCTACTGAAAATAAAATCCTCTGTATAAATAAAAATTTGAGAAGCAATTATTGTCCCAGCATAGTTGGAGAAGATGACTGGCCAGGAAAACAGATCTTAACAAATCTGTGAAGGACCTGGCTACTGAGATTTCTGTCTTCTCTTGGAAGTTGCTGCTTCACACCGATCTTGCTGCCACCCTTTTCCCGTAAAATCCTAGACATTTAACATAAACAAAATGTTGTGTTTTAACGACATTTTTTTTTTCTTTTAAAACATGGTGTCCTTGATGCTATATTTAATCCAAATTGCATCTTTATGGTATTAATCACCTTGTTCTACACCTTCATCCTTTTCTTCGTGTCATTTAGGCACTTGATATGCATCAACATATCTATCGTTCCATGCTACGGGACTCATGTTTCGATATGTCCAAGTATTCTTGTTCGAAGATATTTGTAGGTTACCTGTCTGTTTCTTGACAACTGTTTGTTTCTTGACAACTGTTTGTTTCCTGACAACTGTTTGTTGATACTTCCTAGCGATGTCCTGCACACCGGATACACTAGAGATCACACTACTGTATCCTTGATTAGAAAAGCGCACACACACAAACTGAACAAAAAAGACCAGGATATCTGTAGACATTCTTGTTTTAAAACCTTGTTGACCATTCTTTCTTAGAGGGCGTCCCAGTAGGAAATGCATTTTGCAAAGGTGATCTACAGTCCGGCGCCTATTGGGATCTTTGGACAGTGACAAACCGGTGCTCCCGTTTCAAACAAACTATGCCAAACAAGTCTGACAACTCGGGAACGAATTCCTCCTTTGGCCTACGTAACTTAGACGAGACAAAAGGCAACGAAAGAGATCCAGATCCTGAGAAACCTCCTAAACCAGATCTGGTGGAGCTGAATCGTGTGACTGTCAACAAAGACAACCTAGCAGATGTCAGTGATCGCCTCGCTGACGTTGTCAACAATGCCGGGGATTTGTCGGCGTTGGATATTCAGGCGATAGCTCAAGTAGTTCATCGGATTGTCTCTCTGGACAAGCTGACGTCTGAGGTATGTAGCACATCTTTTTTGGTCATCCTGTGTTGATGTATCTGGTCTAGTTTAAGTCATGGGCTTTGGGAAGTTTCTACAAATCACCGAATGCTAACTATGTCACTCTTATCATCATAATTATCATCACCATCATCATCATCACCACCACCACCACCATTGTAATCTAGTGTCTTGCAAAGTAGTGAGCATATCAAATTTATTTGCCGTCGCAATACGAAACGCAATTTTTCTTTGTTTCAAAGCCCCACCCCGTCTGTAGTCAGAGGTCATAATATAACCTAACGCTTAAACGGGGTTTTTGGGACTTTTCTCCGGGTGATCCTCATCCGCGTGGTGGGTTTGAATCTCATTCATTCATTCATTCATTCATTCATTCATTCATTCATTCATTCATTTATTCATTCATTCATTCATTCATTCATTAAATTCTGCCCCTCCTGTTTTCTTCCTCTGGGCTTCTAGCTTCAAGTTTGACCACTCTGACAATATACAGTACCAGTCTGATTGGGCAAGCCGATAGGGCACATCCCAAATATACCGTTCAGTCTGCAAGGACAATTATATGGGGCCTCTGTAAGAGCTAGATTGACCTGGCGTAACCTGCAGTCCTGCACGGGTGAGGATGGGTGCATCATTCAATCATATGCTTTCAGCTTTCTACGTCATGCTCGTTGAGACTGAAAAGAGCAGCCAAGAACCTCTTTTAGTAATCTTCCTCTAACTCTCTCTTCCATAAATCTGTCCATAAATATTTCCATAATCTGTGTAGATGACATATGCTCTAATCTGTCTCCTCTCATAAAGTGGCCAAGATTCGACGTCGTCATCTGCCTGATTTGTGTGATAAGTTTATTTTCGTGTTGTAGCCCAATTAAAACATGTAGCTGTACGTGCAATTTTCCACATTTGACTGTACACTCCCCGATGTTGGTTCTGGGGCCTCGAGTTGGAGGCGGAGAGACCCACCGCTCTTTTAATAAGCTTGACGTAGAAGGCGACAATTTGAGCTTTTGCTCACTTCAGAGATTAGGCCAAAAGGCACAAATATCCCAGCTGGGCTGTAAACCCTCGTTGGGGCGACAGCAGAAGAAGTAGTACAAAAAGACCCGTAGAATCACATCTTGGACGCCTCCGTTCTGATTTGTATGAATCACAGACTAAGCTTAGAAACAGAACAACACACATACACAAACACACACACAAACACACACACTTACACACATACAAACAAACTGGGCAGCAAAGGACGCTGACACAATAAAAACATTCGGGGTGGGAAAGCAGTCAGTCCCCCGACCCCCTCAGCCTCTACACATTTCACATGCAAAGGAAGGGCAAAAACATTGTCCTAGTTAAAGAGCACGATGATAATAATAGTAATAATGATGACAATAAAATTGTATTTGATGGTAAATTTATATAATAACGTACTTGAGATAACGCGACATTTACAAAGAAATACTTTTAAAGATAATTTCTGTACATGGTTAAAGAGGGCAGGTTAGCCTATTTACAAAATGTGAGGTGCGTGTGTTTGTGTGTGGTTTGGCGAGGGGGGGGGGGGGGGTTCAAAAAGCCTGTGTTCTTAGATCCTGGTGTACCTAGGTTCTCGTGTCCCTAGGTTCTGGTGTTCCTAGGTTCTGGTGTCCCTAGGTTATGGTGTCCATAGGTTCTCGTGTCCCTAGGTTATCGTGTCCGTAGGTTCTGATGTTCCTAGGTTCTGGTGTCCCTAGGTTCTGGTGTCCCTAGGTTCC
>CAJHNH020005544.1:0-15000 GCA_905116865.2 Candidula unifasciata
ACATAACACAGGCATACACACACACATACATACACACATACATACATATATACATATATACATACATACAAACATACAGTCATAAATACAGGCATACATACAGTCGGGCATGGAGACACACATATGCACACACGGACACTCTCACAGACAAACACACCCACAGAGACACATACACTCACTAAGACAAAAATACAGACACACACACCGACACTTACATATAAACACACACAGGGAAGCACACAGCAGACATATATACATTCGTGCTCACACACTGACACACACACACACACGCACACACATACGCAGACAAACATGCAGACACATACATACAGCCACAGAGACACACACGCAGTCAAACACACACACACAAATGCAGAAAAATACACACGCAAACACATATATACAGCACGCACAGACATATACTCTGACATGCAGACACATACACACAACAAAGGGGCACTCACAATACACACAGAGAAACACACATAGACACGCACACACAAACAGACAGATGTTGACACATACACTCACGCAGACAGATATACAGACGCCCACACACAGAGATACATACATACAGCCACATAGAAACACCCGCAGACAAACACACATAAACATACACAGGTAAATATGCAGACAAACACATACGGGGACTCACACAGACACACACGAAGATATACACACAGTCACATCAAATATGCAGACAAACACAGAGACACACACACAGACACATAAACACAGTCACATATACACATCCACATGTATCAAGAGGCACACTTAAACACACAGAAACACACACAGACCAATTCATACTAAAACATACACGTGGACATACGCGCGAACACATACACATTTGAACACATAAACAAGGACACAGACGCATACATTCGCAGACACACACGCAGATACACAAGCAGACAAACAACATACTCAGAATCATATGTATACAAACACGCCTACACATACAAACATAACATACACACACACGCGCGCGCGGAAACATACATATCATATACACCTAGTTTAATAATAAATTGATAATGCAATATGGGTTACATTACATTCAAGGTGCCATATAATCGCTGGAAAGTAGGAATTCAAAAAGTTTACGAAAAAATGAATAGGGACTTTTAGAATATTTCAGGTCTAGTGGAAGTTGGTTCCACAAATGAGCAGCAGAGCACTCTAAACTTGTTTTATATAAATCTATTCTAGGTTTAGAGACATTCAAACCAGGAAGTAGTGTAGAGACATTCAAACCAGGAAGTAGTGTAGAGACATTGACACAAGGGAGTAGTGTAGAGACATTGACACAAGGAAGTAGTGTAGAGACATTCAAACCAGGAAGTAGTGTAGAGACATTGACACAAGGGAGTAGTGTAGAGACATTGACACAAGGAAGTAGTGTAGAGACATTGACACAAGGAAGTAGTGTAGAGACATTCAAACCAGGAAGTAGTGTAGAGACATTGACAAAAGCAAGTAGTGTAGAGACATTCAAACCAGGAAGTAGTGTAGAGACATTGACACAAGGAAGTAGTGTAGAGACATTGACACAAGGAAGTAGTGTAGAGACATTGACACAAGGAAGTAGTGTAGAGACATTGACACAAGGAAGTAGTGTAGAGACATTGACACAATGAAGTAGTGTAGAGACATTGACACAAGGAAGTAGTGTAGAGACATTGACACAAGGAAGTAGTGTAGAGACATTGACACAAGGAAGTAGTGTAGAGACATTGACACAAGGAAGTAGTGTAGAGACACTCACACAAGGAAGTAGTGTAGAGACATTGACACAAGGAAGTAGTGTAGAGACATTGACACAAGGAAGTAGTGTAGAGACACTGACACAAGGAAGTAGTGTAGAGTCACTGACACAAGGAAGTAGTGTAGAGATACTGACACAAGGAAGTAGTGTAGAGACACTGACACAAGGAAGTAGTGTAGAGACACTCACACAAGGAAGTAGTGTAGAGACACTCACACAAGGAAGTAGTGTAGAGACACTCACACAAGGAAGTAGTGTAGAGACACTCACACAAGGAAGTAGTGTAGAGACACTCACACAAGGAAGTAGTGTAGAGACACTCACACAAGGAAGTAGTGTAGAGACACTCACACAAGGAAGTAGTGTAGAGACACTCACACAAGGAAGTAGTGTAGAGACACTCACACAAGGAAGTAGTGTAGAGACACTCACACAAGGAAGTAGTGTAGAGACATCGACACAAGGAAGTAGTGTAGAGACATTGACACAAGGAAGTAGTGTAGAGACACTCACACAAGGAAGCAGTGTAGAGACATTGACACAAGGAAGTAGTGTAGGATGAAATTTTACAGGAGGTTTTAAGAAAGGATTGTTTTGCACCATATGTGGGAAATGGGTCTTTCACCTTTTAACATGGAAGCCGCCCTGGTGTAGCAAATAGACGCACTCCTGCGGATCGGAAGGTCCTGGGTTCAGGCCCTGAAGGACCTGGACTTTTTTGTTTCCTAAAAAAAGTAGACCTAGGTCGATCCAGCCTTAAATGGGCATAGTCAGTGGTTCTCAACCTGCCGGTCGTGACCATTTTTCGGATCGAACGACTCGTTCACAGGAATCGCCTAAGACCACTGGAAAGCACATTTTCATTTTATTATAAAGGAATATAGGTTATAGCAGTCCCAAATTATGTACGCAGAAAATATACACTAACAGGGCCTCAGTCACATGTCAATTGCGTACTTCCGGGGACTATACCGGCGCCGCCGAATTGCGAACTTTTGGGGCCTTCGGCCACCGCCGAGAGTACTTTACATGCCGCTCACGTGGCGTGGATTGGGGCTAAACTAGATAGCTAGGACTCACGAGCAAAAAGAACGAAGGCAGCTGCAGGAAATGCGGTAGCTGCCTCTCGTGAGTCCCAGCCATCTAGTTTAGCTAAAATTCACGCCACGTGAGTGGCGTGGGAAGTACTCTCGGCGGTTGCGGAAGGCGCCGGAAAGTTCGCAATTCGGCGGCCCCGGTATAGTCCCCGGATTTACGCAATTGACACGTGACTGAGGCAATGTTAGGAAGTACTCTCGGCGGTGGCGGAGGTTGCCAAAAGTTCGCAATTCTGCGGTGGCGGAAGCTCGCATTTCAAGACGACGGAACTGCGCAATTGACACGTGACTGAGGTCCTGTTAGGGTATATTTTCTGCGTAGATAATTTGGGACCGTTATTCGGAAGATAGTCGGAATATAATTGCCTATGGGTCCCCACGACACGAGGGAACTGTATTATTGCGTATTACAAGTTGAGAACCACTAGTCTCTGTAAAGTTCTGAGAGGTAAAGGCACTTGGTGTATCGTTGAACAAATCACCCACCGAGTGTCGATTGGTCTAAAACAGTAAAGGTCTAGCCCTATATGCCCAATATGTCTACATGCGGGAGAAAAGGAACATTGTAACTATTTTTTTTTAAACTTTCTGACCCCACATGGCTAGTTACTATAGGTGTCCAGGATACCAGCAACATGTGCCTTAGAAAACACATATCCCCCGCTGCTTTCAAAGCTGTTTTAGATTTGTTTGTTGGCATGCCAGGGCGGGCTGCCATCCAGCAAAAAGTTAATTTGTTACCTGCTTCCAGTCATAAACATATTTCGTTGGCGTTTTTAACGAATCAGCGTAGAAAACAAAATACCCAGGGGTGAAAGTATCTGCTCCAGAAGTGCTGAAATTTGAAAAACTAGCAGTGATTTCTTTATTGTTTTCAACTGTGAATATTTTGAATACCTTGGGTTGCATGCAGGTGACTGCAGAGGGTGCCACGCCGAGAATATAGAGGGGGAGTGGAGCTGGAGAGAGACAGGAAACATTAGGGGGGGGGGGGGTGGCTGGACTCAAGGAACCTAAGGCTGAGTGCGCAATTACCGTATTTTTTCGTGTATAAGACGCCCTCATATATATATAAGACGCCCCAAATATAAGACGCCCTCATATATCTAAGACGCCCCATATATAAGACGCCCGCATATGCAAGACGCTCCCATATATAATACGCCACATTTATGAGACGCCCCACATATGAGACGCCGTCATATATATAAGACGCCCGCATATACAAGACGCCCACTATATAAGACGCCTACATATACAAAAGGCCCCCATATAGAAAGACTAACATAAGGACAAAAATTATTTTAAACAGTCCCACCCTCCCCCCCCCCCCCCAAAAAAAAAAAACCACACACACGCATCTGTGTTTGTACGCGGGCGATAGCGTGGCTGTGTGTGTATTAAATGTATACACACATTTAAAAAAAAAACGTATGGATCTAGTGAGGGTCGGAGCTGAGACCCTTTACAATGTTTTGGTTGTGGGAGGGAGGAAGGGGGTAGACGTCAAGGGACCTAAGACTATTCCATCTTGTGTCTACCGTGCTGCCTGTCGTCTGCAGTTTTAAATTTGGGGGTCTTGGGGTCTGGACCTGAGATGTATCCCCGCCCCATTGTTTTCTTTGTTACGACAGCCCTGACCCCGACTTGTATGTAGTGACCTAGTATATGTTACAATTTAGCAGTTCCCGTTATTTGTCTTTAGCCGCACAAGACTGCAGATTACTCGCTGCTCGTGTAGCGGTTATGGATAACCTAATTATAACTTCTTCTGAGGTTGAACGGGGACATCAAAGATCTACCTTGCTGGTCTGCCGTCCAGATTGCAATTTTTGAATCTCAGGATAGTCCCGTAAATCTTTAGGTATCTGCCTGGAGGGGACAAGCTGATCGATCGATCTGAATCAACAGTTTCAGGCAGACCGTGATGAGAGCGACGTTCTGCAAAGGACCTGCTACATGATGATGAAGAACAGATACAAACTTTACCAGCAAGAACTCATCATCATCATCATTGTAATCATCAGCATGTATCGTATCGATAAACAAGGCGATGATGATTCACCATCCCTCGCAATCACCAGGAACACGAATCCTCAATAACCCTGTTCAATAATATTTTACTTGTGTGTTAATTTTGCTTTCTCCCTCTCTTCAAAGGTTCAGATTCCACTGCTACTGCATATATGACATTGGCTTCAAACCACAGATGTTAACTACTTCCATCTCCTCTCTCTCTCTCTCTCTCTCTCTCTCTCTCTCTCTCTCTCTCTCTCTCTCTCTCTCTCTCTCTCTCTCTCTCTCTCTCTCTCTCCCTGCTTTCTCAATCCTTCTCCCTCGCTTCAACGAATCTACTTTACCTGGTCGCCTCCTGAACCTCCATACGCACTTTTAAACATTCAGTGCAAATACGCCGCCTTCGTGCCAGAGACGTGCTCAGAATTCACAAGAGGAACCAGCCAGAGAGAAAAATACTGATTACCAGAGGCACTCACTGGGATTCTTCACAAACCTCTGCCATCTGGAAAGGTAACGCCGGCATCTCTGAAAGGGGATTGTTATCTCCACGTTTTGCCGATTGCATTTGTTCTACTACGCCTTAAATCTGCTGTATGATTTATTAGCATAGCTTGTGAATTTAATGTAGTTGTTCTTTTGTGAGGTGCATCTTTTAGGTTCCGAGATTCTGTGCTTTTTTTTTTTTTTGCCAGTGTGTGCTGTACATCGTATTTGTTTGAGGGCAGAATGTAAGGGTATGATACACATCTTGAGAGCGGTGTGTACTTCTTAAAGTTTCAAGGTGCTGTGTAAATCATATTTGTTCGATTCTAGTGTCATTATTAAAGTTTCAAAGCGCGATACACATCGTATTTGTTCGATTGTAGGGTACTTATTAAAGTTTCAGAGTATGCTGTACATTGTATTGGTTTCGACAGTAGAATACTTCCTAAAGTGTAAGGGTATGATGCAGATCTTTTTTTTTCTTTCTGCGATGTACTTCTTAAAGTGCGGGTGTGATGTATATATATCGTATTTGTTCGACTTCAGAGTAGTTCTTAAAGTGCATGGGCCTGATTTACATTGTTTTTGCTGTGACTTCTGAAAGTGTCATAATAATTATACATTTTTTCGACTGTAGGTAACTTCTGAGAGTGTAGGGAATAATGTAAGCCGTACTGGTCTGACCGCAGTGTTCATCTTAAAGTAAAAGAGTATAATATAAATCTAGTTTGTTCGACTGCAGTGTACTTCTTAAAGTGTTTGATGTTATAAGGTCAATCGTGTATGTTCGACTACAGTGTACCTCTGAAAGTATCAGGGTATGATGTAAATCGTATTTGTTATGTTGTAGTTATTTTTCCAACTGATGTGTGCATTATGTTTACTGCAGGGTATTCATAATTCAGGATGCACTGTACGTATTTTTGGACCAGTCCTGTGTTTCATTTTTGCTCCTTTGTTGTCTAGTTGTGTGCTAAACTCACTTTGATATTTAACTGTACCAGAGGTTAGAGGCGTGATCGCCTACACCAGTCGTAAAGGCCCTAGATGATGATAATGACGATGACAGAGACGAGTGCAAAAGGTCCACACTACCTGAAATATACGGCGTAATGCTGACCACATTACATAGATGGTTCTAAAAAAACGCTCTGCCCATATGCCCGAAACAGGCAGCTTTACTTTACTTACCTGAAATATAAGACAAGTGTTTCTAAAGATAAACAGGCAGCAGCAGCTGAACGTGACCGGGCGTGACCGGCCGCTCAACGTGAACCTGTGTCTAAGCCAGTGCCTCTCGCTCGGTGAGATAGTGCAGACGTGTGTAGCCTTTATCGCAATTATGTGTACTATTTTATTTTGTTGAAGAGTTTGAACTGTTCCCTGGAATTTGGTGTATTATTGGAAATGCTACCAGCTATGAGCAATGAGTTGAGAGTTATATTATCTTTACAGCACTCCGGACACATCCATAGGCTCTCAGATTACCCTCTAAACATATACATCAGCGTCGCGCGGTTAATAGTGCCTAGTCCTATATTGGTTAACAAGATTTCGTGTGCGTCCAATGTGCTTCTCATGCTTGGCTGTGCCGATCTTAATTCCCAATTCTCGTATTCTTAGCAGTGATGTGGATATGCTGCTTCTAAAATCTAGAATGTCCTATCTCTCTAAGGGCAATGACAATGTCTGTGTGATCCATAGGCCGGCCATCTTCAATTAATCCATCATCTGCCAGTCTATCCGCTCTTTCATAACAAACAACGCCTGCATGACCTGGGAAGAATATTGCACACACAGGGGAGTTTTGCAATGACTCAAACTTCTGTCTGCGTAACCAGCCTGCCTCGACCCGCCGGATTAATGCTACCAATGAGTGTAGTTATAGCAGACGAGGCGGTTAGATCCCAAGTCTTATTCTGACCACTGTGTTATTTGACTCATCATATTTCACGTGCTAGTCAGTACCATTGGCATGTTTATTTTTAACCTTGTGGATCTTTTGACACCAGCACTCTTGGACTGTGTCCCCGCTGGACAGCCAGGCGTATACAGCGTTAATTGCTGTTGTGGGTTCGTGGTGACCCAAATTGTGGGCACTTAACCCAGGCGGTATTACAGGTTATTGGTGACCCAAATTGTTGGTACTTAACCCAGGCGGTATTACAGGTTATTTGTGACCCAAATTGTGGGCACTTAACCCAGACGTTACTATAAGTTATAGGTGACCCAAATTGTGGCCACATAGCCAAATGCGTTTATTAAAGGCTATTGGTGAACGCAGGAGTGGGCCCGTAGGCCGAAGATGCCTTATATTGTGGATTCACGTCAAGTCGAGTCTAGGCGTCTCCCCTTTAGGTGACACCGCCTTTGGAGTTTGCCAATGGTATACTTGGCTGAATTTGATGGCAGACTGACAGTATCACCAGCCACAATTCATCGTCATAACGTGTTTGTCCCCAATAAAGAGACGGGCGCACTATTACTGATATGACTTGTAATGTATTGTTGTTGACACTATCATTAGATGTCGACTACGTATGTATGCTGTTTAAGCACTCTCTGGTAGGGAATTAATCAAGTGGTAGGGAATCCAGTTAGTCGTCGGATAGTCAACTTGGCAGCTTTTGCATATATGGGCGGAGCATAATCATTGGCCATAGACACGTCGCCAGATATGCGATACGACCCTATCGGATCGCATACAACATGTTTCTTTCTTATTTAACCGCAAATGGCTACAGGAAATAATTCCACCAATTTAATTTCTTTGCGAAACTGCAAAGTGTGTGAAATTCACAGGCAATATACCTTATTGTGTGCCCTATAAACATCTGAGTTGAGTGGATTCAAGAACGATATCATAGTGTTCGTGACATTCTCATAAACGCTCTGTCTCCATCCTCAGCAGCCACTGCAGAGTTCCAATACCAATGGTGCCACTAGCAGTCTGATGATATGTCTGTCGTACCTTTCCTCTGAGCGACGAGTATTGGCCAGATCCATTGGTCACTCCTCGCTGCACCTCTCATCAGACTGTGATGATCAATTTGCTCCTCCGAATTGTACACGACGTGCTCCCGTAGGGTCTTGACCAATTGTGCCGAGCCCACCAGTCTGTCTGTCTCTTCGTTTCTTAATACACCGGCATACCCCGGGGAAAATATCCAGACTATGCTCCTCCTTACCCGTGACCTCCGAAGCCAAGCATGCCACTCAGCACGAAGCATTTCAGTCGTCACCTTCCTCAGCATGCTTTCCGAGTCATTTATAGTCACTATGTGTGTGTATGTGTGTGTGTCGTGTTCTCAAATTTGCGGAAAGCTGCAGTGACCGCCTTCACCTCCATCCTTAAACTGAATATTGTGGTATCATACGCTAGGCTCTGATACACCAAACGTTGACAATTAGCTTTTGCTAAACAAAAACCAGAGCACTCATTTTGCCTTTTGGCACTAACAATTTTTTTTAAAGATCCTTTTTTACGCCCTAGACGCATCAGGCAAATGAGAAGAGCACACCACATTTTTACAGACTAATTGGCACTAGGTGGGTAATGTGGTCAGTATTACGCCGGCCGTCTTTACTTCCCCAGGACATACATCATGGCTGGGTCGACCTGCGACGCCCCATACCATGATGAAAACCCACGCAGCCAGCAGTGGGTTTCGATCGCGGTACGTTGGAATTACGAGTCGTATTCGCAACGCTTAATCCACGAACGCCGCTCTTGAAACTGAACCGTCTGTATAAATAATCTCATCACCTGCGCGATCATTATCTTGAATTAATTGCGGAATTTCACCTCCGTGGCACCTGCTGGCCACTCTCTTTGTTGCTGGCTCAATGTTACACATCCTAATAGCTATAAAATATATTGGGGGCTGCGTAGTCCCGGGGCATTGCGTCCGCCACGAGTGCTGGAGGTCCCGGGTTCAAACCTGGTGAAGGCTAGGATTTTTTCCCTTGGGCTTGCAGTAATGTCCCCTGGCCTCTGGGTAGTATGACAGGACGCCAGTGTGTATTGTTGCGCACGTAAACAATCCCTTGTCAGTTGGAAATCGAAAAAGAGTAGCATAACGGCGCTGCCTGGGCAAAATTTGGAGTTAAAAATCTACCAAAAGTATATCAGGATCGTCGTCGGTGCTGCAGAGTTCGTGTACTGCGCAGAGACACTTCGGACTCAGGCTTGAGTCAGAAGTATAAACGGAGCACTAATGATTACTACCCTAGTGCCGTGATGTTGATCCGTCATTTAAACCTAAACCTAAAATATAATCCCCATCCACTTGTCTTACCTAAATCCGTGTAGCCATTGTTCTACGGAATGAATCACACCCTCAGGTCTGTCTCACCACTTCCTGAAGCAATAATTTTCTGTTGAGTCTTAGTCGAGGTTTCAACTTCACTGCAATCGAATCACACCATACTTGCTGGTTCGGGTGATTTGAGGGTACAATTAACTAAATTTCCCATGAACCTAAAGGAAATAATAAAAAATTCATCCAAACAGTTTCATTCATCGCATTAAAGACAGCTGAACATTAAATTTGCACCGTTTTTTTTTTTCTTCACAAGTGTTCAAACCGCTTAAAGGGTAGGTGTGTGACGCAAAAAATTTTCTGCCCGACAAGGGTGCCGTTGCGAAAACAGTTTGAGAAACTCTGTACTAGACTGCATACATATTAGTTATCAGCAAGAGTTTTACACATTTACGATAAATTTATATAGATATAAATAATATATAATCTCCGTGTCAAAATTTGGGCGGGTTGCCGTTCGCTGACTGGCGACATATGTCCCAAAGAGAGATAAAGAGCAGGCAAAGTAACAGATGTGAAGACGGCAGGGATACAAGTTATCAGTGTTTGTTTTACACCTAGACGATATAGAAATTATCTCCTTGGCAATAGCAGAAAACAGATGCCTAATTCTCCTCTCAGGAATACGAATTGTTTCATAAAGTCACAGCGGGGTTTGAAAATTTGTTTTAAAATAAAAAAAAACGAGACATGGGAAAAAATCTTCAACAATTTCCTGGTTTGCATTGAACGAACACAATTCTTAGAGTTTCGCACGAATATGTTTTGTTTTCCTTAAAAACAAAAATTTAATTATAAAAAAATACCTGAGAAGAAAGAGGAGGGGGTGGGGTTGGGGGGGGGGGGGTGGGAGGAGTTGGTAGTTTTATTTGTAGACTTTAAATAATTAGGTATTTTGTTTAAAACGGTGAAAAATAAATCACTGTGATTCTCAAACTAGGCATCGTTATTTGATTCTTAGCTGGGTTTTTGGATTACATTTCTTAGTCAGATGCCGTATTTAGAATAAAGATTGAATGCAATGATTTCCACAGCTCTGCGTTTCACGGCCCAGTAGAAAACAC
This sequence comes from Candidula unifasciata, assembly GCA_905116865.2. Taxonomy (NCBI): domain Eukaryota; kingdom Metazoa; phylum Mollusca; class Gastropoda; order Stylommatophora; family Geomitridae; genus Candidula; species Candidula unifasciata. The sequence continues at coordinate 10,754 of CAJHNH020005544.1, forward strand.
TCTCAAACTGCCAATAGTTAGTTTCTTGATGTTATTCTCCCACTTGTGTTACTTGCTACCATTTTCTCGCATGCTCTAATTTCTCTGCCAGATTGTTTTCTCTTTATATAACTGTACCATGACTTTATCACCGTGGTGTAGCGGCTAGATGCTCCCTTGCGTATATGAATGTCGTGGGTTCAGGTCTTGACAGAGCCCAACGTAATTTTTGTTTTCCAAAAATTTTTGAAATTAGTTTCCAGGCTGACCCACCCTCACATGGGTGACAGGTAAAGCCCCTAGAAGTAGCGGCTGCTGGTGTGATAGTGACCGCATCAGCCACCGAGTGCCGATTGGGCTATAAAACATAGATCTAGCCCTACCACCCAATATGCCTGCAGCTGTGGAATTTTGATAATATAAATATTTTCTATAGTCCATTTATTTATCGTGAAAATGATAATTAATTCAAAAACACATGTTGCAAATTAATTAAATTGTAGTTGGATTTGTGTATAAATCTACTGGAAAATAATTATTACGACCGACTGGCCACTCCAGCCTCACAAAAACGGGAATTTCCGTTCGAGCTGTACGGCCTTATATCTGGAGCTGACCGTGTGTACGTCTTATTTGTTTTCACATGTTGTGCATCTTAACTGCCGGAGGTGTTGTATTTGCAGGATATGAGCCTCCTTGTTCCCGTTGTGTGTGTGTAAATGTACATGTACGTCTGTATATGTGTATGTGTATGTACCAGCCCCTCCCAAACAGCTCCAAGCCACTAGTTTTAGCGCAATTAACATTCCTTAGCCAACTCAATTCGCACAAAAAAAGACCGCAGTTACAACCGATAATGTTCGCAGTAGGATGAACGTAGTCGTTTTTTTGTTTTGTTTTTCACAAAAGGATTAATGAATTGTGTGCATACCGCGTCATTTTTTTTTTTTTTTTTGCAGAAAAAAAATCCACTGCTTCTTAACAGGTCATTAAAAACATTAATTACTGATTTGATTAAATTAGCAGTTTTGGACTGAAAGCCGCAAATATCACAGTCTAGCCGTAAATTACAGCCTAGCGTGCCAACTGCCATTTTTTGAGTAAAAGAAGAAGAAGAAGAGAAACAATGCTGTCATCATCTTTTATTACAGATATACCTGACAACCAAGAATATCACTAATATTGCTTTCAATAAAGACGATTGTTACCAAAGAAACTATATTATTTGAGGCAGTAGTGATTCTCTGCTAGAACACCCAACATCCAGTCCTAGAGGGTGTGACACTGTGTTGATCTTCGTTGCTGTGTAACAAAAACGGAAGTGCTGTCTGTGAGGTATGTGCGCATGCGCAAATAAACAACGTGAACAAGGGATGACAGCAGGACAGGTTGAGGATACTACACCAGGAAGTGACGTCACTGGGCTTAACCGAGACTCGGGGTCTGTCAAAGTGAGTAGGCGTTTTTGTGCACAGTTTGTGGTCGTTATTTGCTTAACGTTTCCAGAACAACGACCTTAGTCATTGCTCTTTCGAGAAGACACACAGTCTGTCCGACCCCCTCCCCCCCCCCCCTTTTTTTTGTTGCACTTTTTTTTAAGTGACTGCAGTTCCCTGTGTAGGTTTTAGGGCCCCACAGGGGGAAAGAAAGGGGAGGTGGGGGGAGGGGGGGGGGGTAAAAATCCACTGCCACCTAACATTCATGTAGTAAAAGACAATTAAATTAGAGATGTTTCAAACAAAGCCGAATAGTTCTGCCTGAAAGGCTAGAAACAAAACGTCTGCATACAAAACAGCCAGATCCGAAAAGGGGATGGGGGGGGGGGGGGGGGGGGGGAATGGATGTACACGCAAAACTCTAGTTTTAGAACAAGACCAAGGTCCAGAAGATGACGAACAACCAGAACTTTCCGCCACAGTTACAGCCGTCGAACGCTAATAGAGAAAAAGGAGGAGGAGGAAAAGAAGAAGAAGAAGAAGAAGAAGAAGAAGAAGAAGAAGAAGAAGAAGAAGAAGAAGAAGAAGAAGAAGAAGAAGAAGAAGAAGAAGAAGAAGAAGAAGTGAAGAAGAAGAAGAAAAAGATGAAGAAGAAGAAGAAGAAGAAGAAGAAGAAGAAGAAGAAGAAGAAGAAGAAGAAGAAGAAGAAGAAGAAGAAGAAGAAGAAGAAGAAGAAGTGAAGAAGAAGAAGAAAAAGATGAAGAAGAAGAAGAAGAAGAAGAAGAAGAAGAAGAAGAAGAAGAAGAAGAAGAAGAAAAAGAAGAAGAAGAAGAAGAAGTGAAGAAGAAGAAGAAGAAGAAGAAGGAGAAGAAGAAGAAGAAGAAGAAGAAGAAGAAGAAGAAGAAGAAGAAGAAGAAGAAGAACAAGAAGAACAAAAAGAACAAGAAGAACAAGAAGAACAAGACTGACAGAAGTGAATTTTAATATCTTATCTGTAAAGAGAAGATAAATATGAATCGTGACACCGGCTCTTTCTACCCCTCTCAACATTGCATTACTAACGCTCTAGCAGTTGAATTCACAAAGTCACACACAAAAAAGTAACATAAATCTACTGGTAACTTGTAAACTCTAAAATTTCATCCAAATGGAATTATTGTAATCTGAGAGTGTCACATCTTCAAATGGCATCCAGGAGAAAAAAAGCAAGGTGGGAAAAAAAAGGGGGGGGGGGGGGGGGGGTGTTGAAGATACGGCACTACATTGCGAGCGATTTATTTTTTTTAGACAACGGATCAACATCATGGCACACGGGTGTAACCAAAAAGTGCTCTGTTCTTCTTCTAACTCAAGTCTGAATGCGAAGAAGTCCAGCACGGTGCACATGTTCTGTAGCACTGGCGAGGATTCAGAAATATTTTGTGTAGAATTTGAACTCCAAATTTTGGCCGGGCACCGCTGTTAGGCTACCCTTTTCGATTTCCCTCTGCCAAGGGATTGTTTCAAGCGTGCAACAATGCACACGGGCGTCTGATCTCACTACCCAGAGACCAGGGGGAATTACTAGAAGTCCAAGTCCACGTGAGAAAATCGCAGCCCTTACCGGGGATTGAACCCGGAACCTCTAGCACTCGAGGCGGACACCATGCGTTAAGACCACGTAACCCCCTTGATTTAGAAAAGAGCGACCAGGTTTATAGTCTCAACATCAAACACAACAGCCCCCACGTTTCCCACTGACCCCATAGAAAACAAAATCACCTCGGCGGAAAGTAGTGACGTCACGGCTTAGGGGTTGGAAGCGAGTTTGTTGGTGAGCATTGTCTGCCCTTGATTACCGCTCTTTTACTTTTGCTGTTCAGAGTCTCGTCCGTCTTGTCAACTGGATGCTGCCTGTTGTGAACTGGTTGTTTCTTCTTGTGAACTGGGGAAATTTTTGTTTCAGTTTTATGTGCATTCTCTAACAGAGGATAGATCACCAGTGAAAGAAATATTCGATAGTAAGAAATGTTTACTTTTTTGTTTAGAAATTAAATCAAATATATAGAAATATTAACACACACACACACACACACACAAAATTACAGCGCCGAATTTAGCAATAATTTAACTAGGCTGCACCGTAGGGCCTCACAGTTTGCAGAGACTTCAACAAGTCAATTTTTTTGTTCACAAATGCAATTTTCTTTTTCACAGAGCTTTTATAAAGCCTTGATTGTGCAGACGCATATTTTTTTTTTTTCCATACAAATTAAACGACAACATATTTCCCTTATCTAAATATTTAAAAGGCTGATATATTTTAAAGTTTTCTGAGACAAGCTGGTGAAATTTAAAAACAATAGAGGCCACAGGGCTTTATATCTTTTAGGACCTCGTGAGGTCTAAATCCGACCCTGTATACTTCAAATCCTCCGCAACCCCTCCCCCTCCCCCCCCCCCCCCCTTTTTTTTTCCCAAATGAGTAATAAAACATACTGAATGTATTTAAATAAAACACTGAGCATTATTATATACTAAATGTATCTGAATTAAGTACTCAGTTATAATACATTTGGGCCGCGTTAGCGCAGTCGATAGGACACTCGCTTTTAATTTCAGCTGCGACTCGCTGCAGGCAACGGCCGGCGTTCGAAGCCGGGCGGTTCCCTGGGTTGACCCAGCCTCTAGGTAATGGGTACCAGAGTTAACACTCTGGGGTAAACTGGGGAACGTCACTGTAGCTACGGAGCTGCATGTGGACGGCGAAAGTTTCTTATCAGCTGTCCGTACAGGTGGTAGAGCACTTATGGTTTATAAACGTGTGCAATGACGCTGGTTCACATCTTCCGA